>JAYMFT010029724.1:0-16053 GCA_038088735.1 Panulirus argus
GGGTTGGGGTGTTGGGTGGGGGGGGATGATTGCTGGGTGAGGGTGTCGAGTGTTGGGTGAGAGTCGAGTGTTGGGTGAGAGGGTCGAACGCTGGGTGAGAGGGTCGAACGCTGGGTGAGAGGATCGAGTGCTGGGTGACAGAGTCGAGCGCTGGGTGAGGGGGTCGAGCGCTTGGTGAGGAGGTCGAGTGTTGGGTGAGAGGGTCGAGTGTTGGGTGAGGAGGTCGAGTGCGAGGATAAGAGGGGGTCGAGTGTTGAGTGAGAGGGTCGAGTGTCGCGTGAGAGGGTTGAGTGTTGGGTGAGGGGATCGAGTGTTGGGTTTGGGGGTCGAGTGTTGGGTGAGGGGGTCGAGTGATGGGTGAGAGGGTCGAGTGTTGGGTGAGGGGATCGAGTGTTGGGTTAGGGGGTCGAGTGTTGGGTGAGGGGGTCGAGTGATGGGTGAGAGGGTAGAGTGTTGGCACACAGCAACACAGAGAATCGTTCAGCTTCGCCAGACCTCCTCATTCATTTTCACACGACACTTGAGACATAAGGAATTACATAACATTTTCCGGGAATAACCTTCAAGTGTCCCGACAGTTTTTTATTTTTCTTCTCCTCAGCCTGCGCATGGAGGATCACAGCCTGCTGAGAGACGAAGGAAAGGCAACACACCGTGGGTGACGAAACGGAGCGACTATGGATGCATCGGTGACGCCGTCACACTCCAAATGCTGCCCGTGAGTCTATCACATCCAAATTCTGTGTTCACACGACAGTGATGAAGACGGAGCCAGAGTTCCACTGTCCTGCTTAGCAGATCCTGATGCCCTTCCAGGGGCAGGCAGCATGAGTGGCATGTGATAGTACAAGCGCCTCAGCTTTCTGCATGGTTCCAGACCAGGGATTGAGTCTCCCATGTGGTGTCCAGTAAGAAACATACCACTGGAAGCACTGTAGGCAATCATGCTACCAACACCAACGTTCGAAATCTATAACGAATGGATAAACATTTCCATGTTCTCACATTTCCTAAGAAACTCGTTCCAGTTTCCTGGAGTCGTTGTCTTGTCCAAGACCTTCCTTTTGAATACCTCCATAAGCCCACGCCCTGGGTCCTTCAAGGCTGTCCAGATGATGCTGGTGCCACACAATATCCAGTTTCTCTTGTACTCAGGTTAATACTGGGGTTGGGGTAGAGACGCACCAGACACACACACCTCAAAGGCATTTTTTCTTTTTTTAAGCACATTTTGTGATTCCTCGTGTTGACAATAGCGGCTCCACCTGGACCCACGGGCGTGACATAAGGAGGAGATTCACCAGCATTGTTGGTCGGCGCCTCAGGCCAAAGGGGAGCACAAGCCGGCCAACTCCATTCACACTCTGCCGTCAGAGGACGTATGGTTCATCTCGGATTTCAAGGTAGAAAAAATAGGGGGATCCCCAAATATCGGTCACGTGATTGACGGGCTGTATACAGCTTTGAAAACAGCCGCCTATCTGTCTGTCTGTATAGCAGAAGTCTGTGTCGTGGGTGTGCAGGACTTCTCACCTTCCCAGGAGGACTCCGAACCAGAGGTTTGATCTGGATGGCGTCAGCGAGCGGCCGTCCGGTGCCGGTAAATCTCTCCGATACATAAGCCTCGTCCTCCACAAACCAATTCTCGCTTCTTTTCATCCCAAGACATTTCAAGATTCATCGACAGTTTGTGCCACTTATGCCTATGCTGACAACTAACAACAGACGACCATTTCTGTTTACTTTCATATCTTTCGCACATTTTTCTGAAGTTATTTTCAATATCCCGCCCATGATGGAGGATTTCCATGCAGCCCCGTCCAATGCAAGATTCTGGAAAACATTACAACAGTACCGATTTTTCTTTTTCTTTTTTCACGCTGGGGGCTCCAGTCACGGACCAAAAGTCCACATCAAGGCCGGGACTTAATTGAAGTACAGAGAGAATTATGAAAGGGAAAAAGAGGAGACAAGGCAAAACATTCACGAATTTTGGAGGAGGAGAAAACCGGTCTTAAACAAGGTAGTCTCATCATGATTTGAACAAGTGTCTTATCTTTTCCTTTTGCCGCTTCACATCAGCATCGCTCTGTACCCAGGCTTGCCAACTGAGCATCCCAGCGTTTCTCCTTAAGTAGGTACTTAAGACTTCACAGGAGGGAGATCGTAAAGAAAGTAGAAGTGGCTGAACAAGAATGTGTCAAAAAGCGAAAGAGTTGAGAGATGTTCAACTGAGGAGAGATATACAGGAGACAACAGACAGTCAGCATATGAGAGATACAAGATAACGACCCAAGAGTACTGATGGACAAGGAGGTTGGAGCGAGCAGACTTTGAAAAGTATGTTGCCGACAAAGGCAAAAGATTATCCAAAAACTTTTCCACGTGTTTATCAGGAGCAAATTATGAACTAAGGAGCAGCTAATCCGGCAGAGGGATTCGAAAGGAAAATTTCTGAATAGTGACAAAATATGTGAGGAGCTGATTGATCAGTATGAGTGTTTTTTTTCCACAGTGGAATATACTGCCGTAACACTAGCAAGGTGGGAATGGCGAGAAGCCTTAGAAGATATGGAAACTGATGGATATGACGTAGTCAGGTTTAACTGGAACACCCAGACCCACGAAGAGCGTCATGGGTCAAATGACGTCTCCCCATACGTGTTGAAAGAACGTCCTGAGGCACTTGCTTGGCCGTTCTAATTGTTGTTTAATAACCCGCAAGAGGAGAGCGCACGTCCAAAGATGTCGAAGAAGGTAAAATGTCGAGCCTATTTTTGAGAAAGGTGATGGAAAAATCTCGCTGAACTACTACTGGTCAGCCTCACGAAAAACTGTGGTCTGTAAATATGGTCTGTAAAACACTGGAAAAGATAATGAAAAAGAAAATGGGTGACTGCTTACTGAGGAGAGACTATCTAACTGTGGGACACCATGAATTCAGGGGAAGGCCTTACATAACCTTGAGATCTGTCACCTGCAGGTACTGGTTCCCTCCAGCACTCTCAGACCTGTCATCTGCAGGTACTGGTTCCCTCTGGTACCTTCAGACTTGTCACCTGCAGGTGTTGGTTCCCTCTGGCACTTTCAGACCTGTCACTAGTCAGGAGCCACATACAGGTCTCACCCTGACCACAACAGTTCACGAAACTCATGTGTTGTCTTAGTCTCCGATTCTGTCGTTTTCTTCTTCATGTGTGGAATTCGATATCCACGGAGCACGGGGATGTGGCCAAGGTGTATAAAAACATTAATAATCAGATCACAGTTGTTCTACTGAAGAGCTGCCAAGTGTTTCTTGTTTAATTTTCTTACGTACGTAACACCGATTGTATAATGTATATTGGACGTGGGTTGTATCATTACACTGTAACATTCAGGTTAGGTAACACTAATTTCTCGTCACTTGCAAAGGTAATATTTTGATACTAATGATAATACATCCACCATATAACTCATATAATGTAATTCAAGATATGATATATAAATACTCCGGATTAATACTCTCCCTTGTATGACAATCCTGGTATCTGACTCACCACCCCAGGCACAACTGTCTCACCAGCCCAGGTACATCACTTCTAAGGACGAGTTACAGCACTGTATCCCGGCGAACCTTTTTCTGTTACTGCAGTATGTATCAACAGATCCGTATCGTATAACTACATGAAAATCTATTTCCTTCCTCCAGGCAAAAGGTGTACTTTGGACTTCGTAAACTGTAGTCACATCACGTGATACCGTTCATGGTTGGCACATAAATGAAAGTGATAGATGTATTCTTCTTACAGACATGACCTTCGGTCCAGGCATCACTACCACAGAGAAATATTACGTTAAGGGACATTCTTCTATTACGAACAGAAAACTGTTGTGTGGCGACAAACACTATAGCTAATACTTCCTAAGCCTTAAAGCGTTTTAAATTTAGTGACATTAACATCAAGGAGATTAGTTTGTGCCTCTTCCTGGTAAAAGCGTAGTTATGGTGCGGGTGGACAGTACTCATCGAGCTACAGTACTATAATTACTACGGTAAAGGTGCTTCATCAGAATAGTGCAAGATATGTACACCCTCCCAAAAAAGTATCGGACCTCCGGGCTTGAAGTATCTAATTATCTACAACTGGCCGACCGAGACTGAAACTCGACTTCGCTGCCAACCTGATGCAGTTGTAAAACTTAACTCCGCTGCAGTTGTAAATTGCATCAGGGTGGCAGCAAAGTCGAGTTTTTAATTTCGGTCAGTCAGTTGTAGATTATTAGATACTTCAAGCCCGGAGGTCCGATACTTTTTTGGGAGAGTGTATATGTTTTGAGGCCAGGATCATGCACAGGCGCCACAGGATGAACAGTTGTGGAGGTGTGTGTGTGTGTGTGCGTGTGCAGACAGAGTCCAGGTAATAAAGAAGGATACTATCACTACAGACAGAATGCAAAACAAGTCGAGTGGGACACTACAGGAGGGGCCAGAGTGGCTTTAGTGAACAGCCATACAGGAGATGCGAGTCAAGTACTTACTCTTCACTCTTGACAGAGACATTGTCTTTCAAGGACTGGGACGAGGAACAGCTGCTACCCATTGTTTACAGTCCTGGAGAACCTGGCGTCTACCTCCAACAACCTCTACCTCTCCGCTGGTTCTTTTCTGAGATCGATCTTGATAATCTTGTGTGATGCGGTTGCTCAAGTCGGCCCTCTGACCAGAGCAGTTGTGACTCTGCTACAACGATGTGATGGCACTGGCGTGGCGAGGGAGCCTTCACTGCCTCCGACACTCTCGTCTCATGAGCAGTGGGGGTGTCAGGTCAGGGACGATCGCTTGCGAGTCCCCCTATCGATGCCTCTAAGTCTGCGATTGACGTCGAGCCTCACACCGACGCCTCTAAATCTGTGATTGACGCCTTCCCCAGGGATCCGGGAGATGGCGGAGGATCCTCTGTTTCCACAGCAGGACGGAAGAACTTTACGTCAGGTTTCAGCCGTCGAGAGGCGCACCTAAACTACGAGTCGATGGCGATTAGCATTTCCTAACTAGTACCTTTTACCAACTGGCGGAAGACCACAGTTTTCCTTACTCTCTCTCTCTCTCTCTCTCTTTCTCTCTCAACTTTCAGATCATAGCACTTTCTTCTCCACGTGTACGTTCAAGCAACTTTTCACATTTTGTCACAGGAAGACTCGACACTAATACTGACAAGAGACAATATGCAGGTGTCTGGTATTTCCTTACTTGGCCACAGCAGTCTACTTTACGACAGAGCTTTGTGCTTGTCTTTCATATTTCCTTTTCAAAAGTTAATGTACTGCTGTTTTTTGCATTGCTGGTTAAGTCATAAATACCACTTTGGCACGTTATGTAATACTGACTGCAATACTGTTACAGTAATTGGTAATACTGATACGTTACATTCTCGGTGACCCGGAAGCTGCAGGTCGTGACCCACGTCGGGGCAAGCGTTCGTGTCAGGTCGACTCAGGTACAGGTCAAGGCTCCTGAACCAGTCACCAGCAGAGCCTCTCCCAGTGATCTCAGCATCACCCGTTAGTGGCACATCATCTGCATGACGGCGTCCGTAAATCTCCGGCGAAATCTTAATCTATTTGGCACACCTTCCTTCCTAACGTCACCGCGATGTGTGAGATCTGCCGCCCTTTGATTACCCCCGGCCTTAAATCAGCAACTGGATATATCTGATGCTATTTCTCAAGCTGCCAACTTGTCCCGGACTTATTTCGCCTCATTTCACGAAGTCAGCGGCTGGTTATCGAGGGCTCACAAGTCGAACTGCAGAGAGGAACGAACCATCGTCTCCGTCCAGCGGCCGTGGGTCTGAACCGTCCTTCTCTACCAGCGACTGTCGTGCTTGAGGGGCTGCTACGCCGTCTCCTTCCTGCGAAATGCGTCTTCTAGTGACGGTCGGTGCGGTGTAGCGACGCGCTGCGCCTCCGTGTGCGTGTGCGTTGAGGGGCCGGCCCTACTTACGCGCTCAGCCGGGTCCGCGCATTTGACCGTTCCAGCTGCGCCGATGATGGCTGCTGTTGACGCAGGAAGTCGCCCGATGGACGCCCTCAGTGGGCCGCCTTAGTCGGCCTCGTGCACTTCAAGATGTCCTCGAGGGAACACATTCGGAGGCTGGAAAGCAAAGACGAGACCCACACAACCTCTTGTTTAGCTCAGTGAGGCCACCTGCTGGAGGCTGGGGATATGGGGAGCCGGGGTCCCTTTAATTACAGGCTGCTGTGACCTAGGCTGCCAGACCGTGAACTCCTGGTCGCCTGGTGACGCTGATGGAGTCGAGCGGCAGCCATGTTGGTCGAGTGTCCCAGCTGCTGAGGAGTGATGTGGTGAACACCCGTGATGTGAGTGGTGTGGCAGGTGTACACCGATGTGATGTTGAACCGTGTGATGGGTCGATTTGTGTGTGGATGTTTGACGTCGAGGGAAGGGCGGGTTGGGATAGAGGAATACTTGGGCGATGGGGCGGACGAGAGGGGCCGGAACGATGCAGTGCAGAACCAGCTGATGCACCGGGGAGAGGTTGGCTTATGACGCGGGACCTTCCTTCAGCCAGCAGGCACTATGTCCTGCTCGGTGGAGGGCGTACATAGACAAGCGCTGCTGAGGTGACGTTGACTGGCTAGTTGAGGATGTGGAGTGACACCGATGGCAAGATGGAGGATGAGCTGGTGTGTGTGTGTGTGTGTGTGTGTGTGTGTGTGTGTGCGTGTGTGTGTCAGCTGTAAGGGGTCACAATTCACACATCTTGCGGGTGACGGACGACCTGGCAAACCTTAGAGGGGTATGAAGGAGAACTGGGGTTCGTGTGAAGACTTTAGTCTGCGACTGTCGAAATCGGATGGGACTAGTGATATGGGGCAGCCGGGGTGAGGAAGGGTTGCCAAGGGGATTAGATCAAAGTGTCGAGGTTGTGAGACAACTTTGCAATGAGGGGGAGGAATCTCGCGACAGTCGCGACGGATAGGGGCTTGACGAGCGAGACGGCGTTACACCTGCTACATAAACAGTCTCTTGATACGGCAGTGGAAGTCTGTGTTGTGTTGCCGATGGCGTGCGAGTGTTTCTAGGATGGAGTGGTTCTGTAAGCTGGTTTATACAGTGTAGACTGAAAGGGAGTGTTCCCTTGGTCGAGATAATCTAAACGTACTGAAGTTACTGTTCTTGGGGTGGACCAGCGATGCGTCTTGAGAACAAAAGGGGGGGGGGGTAGAAATGTTGGAAGGGAAAAGATTAATGTAGACTTGAATGTTCCCCAAGAATGTGTAGATATTGTTAATATATTGTGACTGTGGTACTAGAGTGGTGAGACTGTGGTGTTAAAGTGGTGGTAATGTGGCGCTAAAGTGGTGACACTGTGTTGCTAGAGTGGTGAGACTGTGGTGTTAAAGTGGTGAAACTCTGGTGTTAGAGTGGTGAAAATGTGGCGCTAAAGTGGTGACGAGACAGTAGTACTAAAGTGGTGAGACGGTGGTGTTAGTGGTGACACTGTGATGTTAGAGTGGTGACAATGCAGTGTTCAAATGGTGAAAATGTGGCGTTAAAGGAGTGAGAATGTGGTGCTAGAGTGATGATACTGTGATGTTAGAGTGACGAGACAGTAGTACTAGAGTGGTGAGATTGTAGTGCTAGAGTGGTGAGACTGTGATGCTAGAACGTTGAGACTGTGGTGCTAGAGTGGTGCTAGAGTGATGAGACGATGGTGCTTGAGTGGTGAGATTGTGGTGCTCGAGTGGTGAGACTGTGGTGCTAGAGTGTGAGATTGTGGTGCAAGAGTGGTGCTACAGTGATGAGACTCTGGTGCTAGAGTGGTGAGACGATGGTGCTTGAGTGGTGAGATTGTGGTGCTAAAGTGGTGCTTGAGTGGTGAGATTGTGGTGCTAGAGTGGTGCTAAAGTGATGAGACGATGGTGCTTGAGTGGTGAGATTGTGGTGCTAGAGTGGTGACACTATTGTGCTAGTGGTGAGATTGTGCTGTTAGAGTGGGAGACTATAGTGCTAGTAGTGAGACTGTGGTGCTAGAGTGACGAGATTGTGGTGATCGAGCGGTGAGACTATGGTGCTAGAGTGCTGAGACGATGGTGCTTGGGTGGAGAGATTATGGTGCTAGATTGGTGAGACTGCGGTGCTAGAGTGGCGAGATTGTGGTGCTAGAGTGGTGAGACTGTGGTGCTAGACTGGGATACTACAGTGTTAGAGTGGTGAGATTGTGGTGCTAGAGCGATGAGATTGGGGTGCTAGAGTGATGAGACGATGGTGCTAAAGTGATGAGACGATCGTGCTAGAATGGTAAGATTGTGGTGCTAGAGTGGTGAGACTGTGGTGCTAGAGTGGTGAGATTGGGGTGCTAGAGTGGTGAGACGATGGTGCTAGAGTGCTGAGATCGTGGTGCTCGAGTGATGAGACTCTGGTGCTAGAGTGGTGAGACGATGGTGCTTGAGTGGTGAGATTTTGGTGCTAGAGTGGTGAGACTATGGTGCTAGAGTGGTCAGATTGTGCTGCTAGAGTGGCGTGATAGTGAAGTTAGGGTGGTGTGACTGTGGTGATAAAAGTGGTGATACTGTGTTGGTAGAGTGATTTGAATGTTGTGTTAGAGTTCCGACCGAGACTGGTGGTAGAGTGGTGAGACTGTGGTGCTTAATGTGCTGTGACTGTAGTGTTAATAGAGTTTTGAGGCTGTGGTGCTAAAGCGGTGAGACTGTGGTGCTAGAGCAGAGTGGCGGAAGGTGAGGGCGAGCAGGTCTATGAGAGGCAGCAGGTCGGTCGGGTAGCTGCGCTCCTAGCGGTGGGGAAGACCTTCTCTAGGTTACGGTGACGGGTGACGGACACCACGACGATGAGGGATGAGAGGCGCTTTGAGGCGCGGTAGTTAGGCAACGGCTTCCTGACCCACTGGGACTAGACGTGGATGGCGACGAACGATCCTCCTCCCGACAGAGTTACGGTCTTGTGGCGGAGATGAACTAGAGATGTGGCGTTGAGGAGCGTTGGGTGAGGCGGGCGGTGTGGTGAGGCGGGGTCGGGACCGACAGTGCAGGCGGGTCTACGGATGCGACAGGAGCACGACACCCGAGGCGCTCGGTGTCGAAGCGAGGCTTCGCAATGTTGCTTCGGCGGACGTGGTCTGACCCCAGGGCGCTGCCTCGGTGCTCCGGCGGCAGCAGACGATCAGGCGGGGGTGACTCGTAAAGCTTAGTGGTGTGACGGTGACGAGGTGGGCAGGAGTGACGGGCCGGCGTGATGGGGGTGAAGGGCCGGCGGCGTCACGAAGCGGAGGGTCGGTGTGACGGAGGCTAGGCTGGCTTTGTGGTATGGTAGACCAATGTGGTTGTGTGGTAGGCCGGTGTGATGGCGCGGCTGGTGTGTGGTAGGCTCATAGGTGAATCGGTCGAGCCTCTTCTGGTCCCGCTGTCAGGTCTTCCACGTCCTCTGTAAAAAAAGAAACAAAAACAGAAATTAGATTTCACTCATGACCGTCTTCAAGGCGTCCGCCAAGACAACCTACGTAAATACTAAGTTCCTCAGCCGGTAGAAGACTTGGGGAAGGGGGGGGGGATATCGATGGACTGGGCAATCATGGTCCTTTTTCTCCCTAGAGCAGGGTGTCGGACCTCTGAGGGTACTGTCTGCCACTGCTACGGAGGGTGGCGTCGACCATGTCTTGTATGAGGACCTGCCCGGTTGATGATGCCCATTGCCACTGGTATTGTGCGGGACGGGGGCAGAACCCAGGGAGTAACCCCAGCTAGGTGGCTAATCCGATGGGGCACCCCAGTAAGGTGGTGGACTCCAGAAAGCACCCCAGGAAGACTGCGGACCCCAGGGAGCACCCGAGCAAACTGGCGGATCCCAGAGAACACCCCCAGCAAGCTGGCGGACCCCAGGTAGCACCCCAGCTAGGTGGCGGACCTCAGGAAGGAACACTTTATCGATGGTAAAAGCCTACCTGCGGGCTGAGCTCAGAGCTGACACCACAAGGATGGATCGCTCGCGGTGATAACATCCACACTTTTTTGACCGGGCTGTTAGGAGAGGAAAAGGGAAGGGGTCGGCTGGTCGGGCAGAGAAAGATACAGTCTAGAAACAGAAGTGAATCATAGAGCGTACAGATGAGGTCCTCGGAATACCTGTATTTGCCAATCTAATCGCTGACTTTGATGGTAGACAAGACAAGCCCCGGACACTCCTGAATGAACATGACAGGCAGAAATATAATGAAACGGAATAACACAGCGGTGTACAACACCTAATAACACAACGGTGTACAACACCTGGGGCCAAACTTTGATACATTTGTAGGTAAGACGATATATATATATATATACTTCCTGTGACGGGGAAGACTCATCATAACCACATCAAAGTGTCCTCATGCCAGTAGCGGCCACATACCCATGTCAACGACTCTAACCCTCACACAAGACCACAATCTTACACCTCACCAGCGACCTACTCCAGCGCTGCCACCTACCGTCTTGTGACGTGGCACAGGACACCCAGATAACAACAACTTCGGCAGGTTGGGATTTTCCGCCCTCTCAACCGCCAGGGTTATGAAGGCGGTCAACGTCAAGCTCTACATCCGCCTGACCTGAAGATCTATAACACCTCCTTCAGATCATGATCATTCCAAGACCATATATACTGACACTGTGTGAGGACCCCTCGCACCAGCCTCACTGTACGATGGTTTTTACCCCAGCAGCCGCCAGATGGGATCACCATCATTAGAAATTCAATTAAAGTCATCTCATCTGCGAAGAGAGAGAGCAAAGCCACTCCCACAAAGCCACCTCATCAACACTCTGAAGCGTCTCGTTTGTGGCTCAGTCTACCAAGCCGACCGCTGGTCAAATGAGCGTCGCTCTCTAACAGGCTGCGTCGCCTCGTTACAACAGTCATTTCAATTAAGGCTGGTTTTTGCTGGGACCACAACTCAGGCCCGGTTGTATGTTTCCGAAACCTGTTGTATCGAGGCTTATGATGTATTCCATCATCCGTGCATCGACAGACGTGAGAGGTGTAGCGTTCTACGTCTGTCTCTCTTTACTGTTGAAATTCCAGCAGGTGTTGACGTAATATGTGATCGCACACAACTGTACTTCCATCCCCAGTACTTCCCCCATCAGTTGTAAGTATATCCTCCGCCCAGCTGCTCTTACAGGTATGGATGAGTGAACCAACTTAACGCCTCAGAATCGGGTACGTGGGGAGCCAGGGTAGTGCTGGTGTGGGATACTTGAAGAATCGGACGTCACTGAACTCCATGATCAGCTGTGTTTCTCACAACCACCTCCCCAAACACAGCCGTAAAACCTTCGGCCTTACTTTACCCAATATGGCTGACCAGTATTTACTAGCCCAGCCAACGCTTCCCCATCAGTGCCAGCACCACCCTCAGTCCTCTAGTCCGCCCGCCGCCGCCCCTCACGACCAGGCAACACCTGGGCCCGTGCCTCAGATAATATATAGTCCGGCTACTAAATCCTCAGCACGTCATTCAGGACTGGTAGATTGTTCGGTTATGAAAATCAGGTGAGCGCCATCATAGGCGCCTTATCCTCCTCGCTCCACAGTAACACTAATCTCTTACAAGGCGGCCCTCCGTAACAATCATTCATGAAATACCCGCCAGCAAATGTTATTCACTTTCTCACTCTACATTTGGAACGGTCCGGCATCAGGCAGTGTTAAGTGGCGAGTGACGTGGGTGGTTTGAAGCAAAAGACTCCGACCTTTCTCCCGGCGTTCCTCACCATCCACCTCTCAGTCCACCTACCTTCCACTACCCCCTTAGCCCAGCCAGACTTAAGGCAAGAATTTCACACGCCACAAGATTTCAGACGCCACAAGATCTCAGAGTCTTAAGGGTAAAGAGCTCCATCACACCCATTAACTCGCCCAACCAATTCTGGAAGCAGTTTCAGCCTGAACCTGCCGGAAATGCTCCAACTACATCATCAGTGCAGTCAAAACACAATGCTAACTGGAAGACTGGTTTCCGACAAAGTTATCATTATCATTATGACTATGATAATGATAATGGTATTTATTCTCATTATGATTCTTATCTTTAATATCATTATCATTATCATGGAGGCTACAGCGAGTCTCGGGGCATGAAAGGAAACTAGGGCCCTGAGTATACTGAGAACTGGTTGGAAGGAGAGGCCATCGTCTCTTAAGGCAGGAACGGGCGGGCCTGAGGGTTGTAGCAGTTGCAACACTTGTGAATACGGAAGTACCAGGTACAACGTGTGTTGTGAGGCGGTTTGATGACGTAAGGAGCTACAGCGTGAGGGAAAGGTGTGGCAGGGAGCCGTGTCGGACTGAGGGAGCCGACCGGAGACGTGCTGAAGCGGTCTGCAGGTTTGCAATGGGATGAGTTAAGGGAGAGTAAGAACTGGAAGGGCGAGGGAGAAAAGGCACTCCGACAGGGAGATGGAAGGTTGGAGAGAACACTGTGACATCGGGATCTCAGTATTCAGAAGAGTAAGAGGGATGAATAGGGTAGAACAAATTGGATCGATGTGGCATACGGGGGACGACGTGGTGTTCATGGACTTGAACCAAAAAGTATGTGGTGGTGAGAGTAGTCCATGGAATACTCTATGGGGCTTAGCTATGGATTGAAAGTTCTGGTTTCAGTGTATTGTTCATGGCAGCTAGAGAGCTTGACGTGTGCACGTGAAGCCGTTGTTGGCTTGTTTTTGAAGTTACACCCCACCACCTCATAACCCACTAGTAAATGGGTCTCTCATCACGTAGCCCACACGGGTTGTAGTCTGTTGAGTTGTCAAGTCTGGCAGATGATAATCTATGCTGGGTCGCCAGCTCAACGTTTGGTGCTGTATGTGCGGATGTTGAGTGGCACATCCTCAACATACGCACATTTCATGAGGAATGTGCAACGTGTATAACTGTTGTGTATGATGTATGTGGTGTGTGTGCAGGGCAACGTATGTAGGGTGCGTTGAATGTTGTAGGTAGAGTGCTGTATGTAGAGTGTGTGCGCTGCATGCAATGTCATATGCTGTAGTATGCAGTTTGCTCTGAATGTATGAGGCCTTTATGTTGTATGTAATATGTAGGGTGTTGTATGTGGTGTATGTAATGCGATGCATGTGGAGTATGTAGTGTGGTGTGGAGTATGTGGTGTGTGGCCTGTAGAATGGAAGGTGTATATTTAACGTGTAGTGCTGTATGTAGAGAGCTGGCTGTCAGCCCCCGTCAGCAGCTGGCTGTCAGCCCCCCGTCAGCAGGAGTCAGCCCCCAGAGCAGGCCCAGCCAGATCAGATACCGCCACCCGCCGCCGCTGACGGCTGCACAAAGCCCCGCCCAGTCTGCCAGGCCCCTAAGTTCCAGCCAATCACCTTCTTTGCTCTCCTGACGTCATCCGGAAGCAACCAATCAGGCGCCAGCGAAGCACTAATAAAATCTAAGTTTTCCATTGACGTCATACGGCTACAGCCAATCATTCGCGGAGGACACATACCTAGAAAAGGGCCCGACCGTGACGTCCTCGGGGCCATACACCTAGGTCAGGGCTGGCCCGTGACGACCCTAGACCTTATACTTAGGTCAGGGCTGGGTTGTGACAGTCCTAGACCTTATACTTAGGTCAGGGCTGGCCCGTGACGACCCTAGACCTTATACTTAGGTCAGGGCTGGGTTGTGACAGCCCTAGACCTTATACTTAGGTCAGGGCTGGCCAGGGACGATCCTAGACCTTATACTTAGGTCAGGGCTGGGTTGTGACAGCCCTAGACCTTATACCTAGACCAGGTCCGGCCCGTGACGACCCTAGACCTTATACCTAGGTCAGGGCTGGGCCGTGACGACCCTGGACCTTATATCTAGGTCAGGGCTGGGTTGTGACAACCCTAGACCTTGTACCTAGGTCAGGGCTGGGCCTAGACGACCCTAGACCTTATATCTAGGTCAGGGCTGGGTCATGACGTACTCAGGGAGGCCCTAAAGAGCTGCTACAAGTGACTGTTGTCCCTCACAGAGGCAAGGGAAGTCAGGGCACACCCGTGGCCCCACTGGCCCTGACTAGCAACAGTTCCCTAACGTCACGACAAGAAACAGTTCAGCCACATCTTGCATGACTATGACCACGTCCATTGCATGACCCCATGTCTGCCCTCCCCCCCACATAATGGCTACGAAGCATTCTGCTACATCTGATCGCGATGTGTTGTAATACATAACAATCGCTCACAGAGGTAGAACATACGCGAATCACAGAAGAGTCGTTGATAGCTAACTATATACGTATACACTGGGTTCAGTGTTGGTGTTGTTGTAAGCCTCCTCGTCATCAATACAGTATTGTATTGCAGTGTAGAGTGTTGTGGTGTTAGCTGTATGGCATGGGAGGGGCGTGGTCTAGCCCGACACCCCTGGTGAGGTGACACTCCCTTAGCAGAGCTGGGGTGACACCCCCTAGCAGGGCTGAGTGTGACACCCCCGAGCAGGGCTGGGTGTGACACAGCAATATTCAGTTTTGTTTCTCTAAGTACACACAATGTTTGCTTCGTCGGCTCCATGTCACAGGTGATGGAAAGCGTCATGCTGACCTCTGCTTACTCCTCAATGCTCTTCCGACTGGTACCCTTGGAAAGTATCATTATACTGCTTTTGGATTTGCGACATTTGGTCAAATTGTCCTTGACTGAATTCAAAACCTTTTCCTCTAAACTTCTATATATCTAAGTAAAAGTAGGGGAGGAACATGGTGGATCAAGACATTTTCTCGTAAAATGTTCCTGTATTCTCTCTACCTTGTCCATTTCATCTGCTATACTGGCGACCATAAAAAAGAATATCTAATTTTCTTCTTATATACTGAAAATGTTCATCATTAATTTTTTGTCTGTAGTGGTAAACGTTCCCAATATCATACCACTCGTTATTTGGTTTGAGGGCGCTGTATCATCAATGTTTTTCCTCAAATTCAAGTCTTATCATTGTTAATAATTCCCGGGTCCCTGACGTTTACTTCGACTCTATAACTCGCTTCCTGTACGGCCTCTGTATGTAGCCGCTGCAATAGTGTTACTTGTCCCATGACTCATTTCAAGTCCATTTGTATATAGCGTTAAAAAATCTCTGCATTTTTTCATGGCTTTCTTCATCTTGTACGGTTGTAGTTACACTCTTACGTCATCTACAAAAAATCCCATAGTCAGGAGAATTGTTAAGGATAAGAGCTGTCTGCTCCTTGTCATAACAATTGCATCAGATGTTCAGTAACTCTCTACAACTCATCTAAAACCAAAATTAGAATATGAATCTCATCTGTGGTCATCTTACTTAAAAAGGCCTCAAGATCTACTTGAGAAAGGCAACAAAAATCGTAACTGAAATTGGAAAGCTGGTTTAGAGGGAGAGGCTAAAGGCTATGTAAAGTTGCCCACGACAGAAAAGAGAACGATAAGGGAAGATCTGATCGCTATCTTCATCTTCCGAAACCAATCTGACAACGAGAATAATTTCGACATCCAAACAGGACTCCCAGTTTGTTTGACAGTCTTAGCTATTTCCGTAATTTGGGGCTTCCAGGAAAGAGTGGATGTTACACTAATACAAAAATGTTCATTGAGTTAAGAGGTGATATCACACAACCAACGAAGAGAGGAAAGTTGTGAGGAATTTTCGAAAAAGAAATGACAGAAACTGGATCTTGAAAGTATTAAACTAAACCAGATTTCGTCTACCCGACTGAGTTCCTACCCAAGTCTCAGTTTATTAAGGAAGTTGTGTCGATGAAAGAAGAAAGAGCAGAAATGAAGGATGTGAATGAATGCAGTGTTGAATCGTCAGCATATGAGTGCATTTGGTTATTTGTGGAAGAGAGGAAACTGTAGATAAAAAGGAGAAAAAGTGTAGGGGACAGGACAGAACTTGAAGGACACCGCAGTTGATGGAGAAAAGGGGGAGGCTGATCCATCCACAACCACAGAGATAGATCGGCCGGAGAGGAAGCTGGATATCAGGGAGCAAAGTGAGGGAGGGAAGCCAAAAGAGGG
>JAYMFT010029735.1:0-16053 GCA_038088735.1 Panulirus argus
ATATATATAAAAAAAAAAAAAAAAAATATATATATATATATATATATATATATATATATATATATATTGCTACAGCAAAGAAAATTTTGAATTCTGTACTTTTGATGCCCTGCACTAGTACAGTGCATGCAGCTCTCTGAATTTAATGCTGTAAAGTTATGTGTTCATCATACAATTAATGTGTACTTGTTAGAAATGCACATAATTGATTTTTTTTTCTTTATGCCCAGAATTTGAGGGTATTATGGAAAATTAAGAAAGAAATATGAATATATTTGGATACATGGTTTTGTATATGGTTTTTACTCTTTTTCTCCCCAGATAATGTGAAAGCGCTCTATCGACGTGGGCGAGCCTATATTGAAATCTTCAGTCCTGCTGAAGCTCGAAGAGACTTGGAAAAGGCTGCCATGCTAGACACCACTGTTGCTTCCAGCTGTCGCAAGTTACTTATGCAGCTTTCAAAAATGGAATCAGAAAAGACTAAACAGGATAGGAATACCTACAGTAAATTGTTCAATTTCACGTAATATCTTCTGTATACTTTTCTAGTTATGTAGATTACTGTTGCAAAGCAACATTTCACATTACTTTCTAGTGCTCAGTCAAGCTGTTTTAATCCATACCATTATTTGCTATATAGCCTATGAAACTCAGAATTTTTGAATATAGAACCTTATGATTGCTGTCTCATATCAGCTGTCATAAAAGTTTTAAATAGGTTGATCTTTTCACATATTGATTATGCCTAGTAATCACAACAGTTTGGAGTATGTACTGTTAATGCAGCATTCTTGGAATGTAAAGGAAGCCTTTCCTCTTTGAAATCTTATTTTTGTATAAATTACTAGGAAAATACTACATCATAGACACCTGCCTTCAGGTGAAAGATCAGTGTCAAATGTTTGATTCTTCTCTGTACGAATCCTTATGCATACTGTTGATCATTTTTATAGTTCTTAAGGATTTGGATTCTCTAGCATCAACATTATGCCATTTTCCAATTAAGATGTCATTCTTGTTTGACTTACACTCATAATATAACCTGATTTCCAGATCATGAAGGTTCTATCCCAAAGCCCATGATTATACTATATATGAGTTGTTAAATCTTTATATTTTGCATTTTATATTTTGTGAGAGTCATTCACACATATATAAGGTTGGGAGCGAAGGGCTGAAGATCCTCTCCCCCAGTATTATCACTGTAAAAGTAGAAAAATATGGAGGAGTTAAGTCTTTCCTTCAACAGTTCTGTCATCTATTTCAAATACCATCTTACCAAGGTGAAAAAAAGCAAGCAGATACTGTGGTTGAAATTTTACACAGTGTTCTCAAAATATTTAATTTCCAACACATTCACTCTCTTCCTTTTTTTACTTATCTAGGGCCCATACCTTGCACCATAAAACACTGCCAGAACTACCATACCATCAACGATACCCATGTTTACCCTCACCAAGAGTGACCTCTCTTTCATAACTTTCATTACTGCACTCAGGACCATATCCCCCCCACACCACTTGTATCTGACTTCAGCTTCCATAGTTTCATAGACTGCCATATCCACTCCCAGATATCTAAAACATTCCGCTTCCTCCAGATCTCTCAATTCAAACCACACTCCAACTAACCTGTCTCTTTCTACTGCTAAACCTAATAGCCTTACTTTTATTCTCATTTACTCACAACTTTATCCTGTCACACATTCTCCCAAAGTAAGACTCGAGCTTCTGCAGTTTATCACTCGAATCTGCCACCATATCTTTGTCGTTGGCAAGCAACAGCTGACTCGCCTCCTAGACCCCCCACCCCAGACTGACTCTAAACTTTCTCCTCTTTCCAGGACCCCTGCATTTACTTTTCACTACCCCATTCATAAACAAATGAAACAGCCATGGTGACATCACTCTTCCTTGCCACAGGAACCACTTATCCTCCTTCTTTTCAACTTGCACACTTATCATACTTTCTTGATTGAAACTCCTCACATCTTCAAGCAGCTTTCCTCCCATGCCATGTATTTATATCATCTTCTGTGAAGCATCTCTGTCAGCCGTCAAATACTTTCCACTTCTATAAATACCACATGCAAATACTTAAGTATTTCTCACATACATTCTTGAAAGCAAACACCTTTTCTCACAACCAGTGATTCATGTGTGATATATGTATAGGGGATTCATCTTCCTAGCTAATAAGATCTCAGAGGCCCGCAATTATATTGGACCCACTTTCTTCATGGACATTGAAATTTCCCATGGAAGCACCTGGTGTATAGTGTAGAGCAAGTTGTACTATAGTTTGTTCCAGTAATGAAAAATTTGGCCCATCCAGTGTATCACTGTATTAATTTGGCTGGGAAACCTCTTCAGAAGTATGATAATCTTGTAACAAACTTATTACCATATATCTGCCTCCTGTTAACCATGTTAGTAAAATATGCAATTGATTTCTACTACAGCATGGTCCATCAACTTAATACAGGCTCCTTATTCTATAACTGATCAAAAAAATATGTATTGTGTGATGGTTGCCAGTTTTTCCTGACATTCACCCATAATTTTTGGAAAATATTTAGTTTTATGTTCCTGATTTTTTAAAAGTTGTATTTTTCTGTAATATGCAGAGATAAGGGTGGGAAGAATTCTGAAATATATGTGTATGGTACATGTAATAGTTCAGACAGCAGCTGCCCAGGGAAGTAATGTTATCCTGACAATGGGTATTGAAATGATCTTTGACTCTGTATCATAACTCCTGATCTTATATTCTATCATATCATGGGTAAGCGGTCAGGCAAGACTTATGATTTTTCCCTTGCACATACATACTTTCAATCTATCTTCTTTTTCTTTTCATGTCTTAGTGCTTTATTTTTAGACTTCATTTTTTTCTTTCAGTTGACTCCCATTTCACCATTCAAGTCTGGCCTTGATGACATTTGTACGTGATCAAGCCTTTGACATGGGGGATAAAAATTATGGACTCATTGGTAAGCTTCACATATAACTTCATCCCTGTAAAAAATACGAAATACCTCTGCTGACTAATTGACCTGCTGACTTCTCTTATGTTTATTTCAGTAGCAGCAGTATACAGTTATTTTACTAGTTTTATACTACTTTGGTTTTATGTTGATGTTATTTTCATAGTTTGCTGCATTTATCCTGTGAAATATTATTCCACTGACACTGCACAGCATTTATACGTAGTTCATGTTACTTTGTTTTAGTTTTGTTTCAGTTTCTCTAGACTTTTTTATGTTAAAGGTTCCAATTATGGACAGAAGTGATCCCCAAGGCAGGCCTTGAATGAAAATATAGGGGGCTAAAGGAGACTAGGAGTTTGTGAAATCTTGCATTTTAAAAAGGGTTTGGTTGTAGTTATTAGAAATGAGAGGGAAAGAAACATCTCAATTCACAATGTTCCAATCTCAGATTACAAGTGGGCACACAGTGACTTTGCCATGTTATGGTATACCACTTAGTGAATGTGGTCTTGGAATTTTCTTTAACTCTTGGAGAAATGTTCAAGATTTTCAGTTGTTAGTGGTTATAACTTGACCTTCTGGGCTGTAATGATCAACTTGGGCGAACATGTTCTAGGTTTTTCAGTTGGTTGTTGTTATAATGTGACATTATGGCAGGTGACTGGCATTAAACCCAAATAACCAACCAACTGAGCACTGCATGAACTGGCTTATGGTGAAGGCATGCAGGGCCAGAAACAGAAACAAATTTACTTCTCTGTGACAACAGGCTTATATATAATTCATTGCGAGATCGGCAACAATGTTCAAATTTTATGGAATTAGTGCAGAGAAAATATAGTTAAGTCCTTTTGCATAACTATTATTTAATAGTAATCTTTCTTGGTTTTGCGGACTTCATTGATAAAATAAAAGTTCTTGAGACAGCAGGATCTGTGTATAATAATTTTATAGTATGGAACATAAAGCAGTTATTAAATATATTGATAACAGCTCAGGAACTATGTGTGATGCAGAGGGTATCGTGTAGCACCCATGCTCTTAGCCTTGTTGATAGCAGAGCATGTGGCCTAATTGGTATAAGTAGTTAACTTTATATACAAATGAAATCTGCTGAACTGCAGCAAACCACAAATTTTTTTTGTATTCGCCTCCTGTGGTTGACTTTTTTTGGTTATTACATATTTATATATTGTGATTTGAACCAGATAGTTTGCTTTGAAGACTTAGCCATCTTGCTTTGTATACCATATCTTTTTCTGCTCTGTCCCAGGCCTTCAGGTCTTCCTTTTTCTCTGGTATATCTGTCACTTCAGATTCCATGTCATCCCAAGGAAGAGCAATCAGCCTTTGGACATGTAATTGTCTTGGGCTGGACTTTTGATCTTTATACCTCTGGCAGGCTGCAGCTGACGATTCCCTATGATGGATTCTGTTGATCCTTTTGTACTCCACCTCCTGCAAAGGCATAACTGAGAAAGACTTCAAGTGTGGACTGTGCCTGTTCCTGCTCATATGAACAGTATGCAGCTTGGAGCCAAAGCCTGTAGAGTTTCTGTTCTTCTTCTCTCTGTACACATTTGCCAATAACCAGTTTCTCATTTCTGGTGTGGAATCCTCTTGTGTATCAAATTTTGGTTCGGAGCTCCATTGGTTTGTGATGGAACCGTCTTCATTGCTTAGGTCAAGGTTTTTGATTGAGTCTGCTAGATCCTTCGTGCTCCTTTTTGTTTTTGTACCGGTATAATGTTCCTCTTCATCGTCATAATCTACATAGGTAAATGTTGCATGTACTTTCTGAATTTCATAATCATCGTCCCTGTTGTCAGGAAACGCTTGGGAATGTATGTGCTGTGGTTCTTCAGATAAGGGCTGTGCATCTTCTCCGCACCGCGACCTCCTTCTACGAGTATATTCTGTGGCAGAAACTGGCATGCAGCCTTCCATGATCTGAGATGCACTGGTGGTGAGTTGAGATTCTGAGATTACAGCATCATTTGGGGAAGCAACACTTTCTCCTGTAGCCCCTTCATCACCCTCTGGAGGTAATGTGACCAACAAGTTGGGGTTCATCCACAGGTCCTCTGGGTTTTGGTTGTTGGTATGGTCTGGGTTGACCGTGGCCTTTCTATTAAGAAAAGACTGCCAACCATAGGCAGCACCAACAACAGTCTGCAGTGATGAAGTCTGTTGGAAGAAAATGTCTTAAAAATCTTACAGTTTTCCTAAAATAATAAAATTTCTACATTAAACCAAACATTATGTTGACTGTTGATACATATAATTCATTTCTTAAAGCCTCTTGAGTACGACCCTTGGGTATGATAGTGTGACGTTTGACCTGACCTTTGTCAGGTTTAGGTCACACCATATCCAAGGGTCTTACAGTTGTGCTCAAGAGGGGTGCGGGTGGCACCGTTGCGCTAGTTTAATGGGATGACATGGTCTACCTCAAGCGTAGGGGCATGAACCTCATCGTCGACGTTGATAGGCGGCGCTGAGGGTGCAATGTCTGGCTCGTTGGCTGTAATTAGAGAAGAGAACCAATTAGAGCATTACCTTTGCTACACTATTACAGCTCATGGAAAAGACCTTTGATGAAACTCGACCAACATTAGCTTAGGTATTTAATTCTGGGCATCTGCCATTGCTTAACAATATATCAAGAAGTCTCCTACAACTCGGAATAAAGATGTAAATAGTACACCAGGACTTAACATGCAAAAAAAAAAAAAAATGACATAGTAATATATATGGAACTTTGCATGTATGAAATGGAAGACTAACTGGACAGTGAGCAAGTTTGGAGGACGCAAAGGTAGCACGGTGGGTTGATGGTGCCTCGGGTAGGGACGTGACACCAGCACTCTAGGTTACAGGTGTGATCCATATTGCCGGACGGCCCACACTTGAGCTCTTCTTGGCTAGGCTGTGAGGTCCAGAGTTTCCCTGGGATCTAGATGACGTTCCTTGCTGAACTAGCGTTCCTATGGGAGAATAGTTCAACATGAAATATTTCCAAATTCAAGCATGATGATATGGGTGTAAGGTGGAGAGCCTTCGTTTTTTCTTTTATGATAGAATACATGACCCAAGAATGATATATGGCCAGTGGCATGCAGTTGAGGACGTCAACAAAACTGAAGATCCTGACGGGGAATCTGTGGCTCTTACATGCACACACTTACATCTCGACCAGTGGGAGCGATACCAGCCAATAGTCTGACTCATTGACGTTGGAAAAAAAAGTAAAGTTCTTCAAGATCGGCAACCGTATTTGATCACGAAAAAAGGCTGCATCCGTTCACATCCATTCTCTAATTGTCATGTTTAATGCCCGGAAACTACAGCATCCTATCCACAACCATGCTCCACAGACCTTTCCTGTGAACAGCAGGAACAAGCAAACGTTTTTCTTTGTTGGTTGCTTTATAACGGTACTTCGCTAAGGCGGGAAAGGCAAGTAAGTATATATTTGAGAGAGAAACGTTGTTGCACGCGGTTACCCCGAAGGTCACCTTCGGCGAGGTTGTGGTGACATCATTGCACGAAAAGTTGTGGTCTTGTTGAGGAACTTTACACTTCAAAGAAGTCCATGGATGTACCGCAGCTTTTAAGCTCTAAGATTCCCGTAAAAGGGTTTCCTGAAGTTATAATGTACATGTACGATTCATATACATAGCTGTAAAATATGATTGGGAGTCGGTAAACTGTAAAAAGTCGTGATATTAATAGCTGGGTCATCGCTTGATGATGTTAGCAAGTGTGATACTTAAAGAATTATTTAGGGAAAGTACGCGACGAAAAGGAAAAAATTGCAGCCATCGCTGAGGAAGAGCCTCAGAATTTTTTCGTAGACGTTTCCAAGAAGGACAAGCTATGAATCTGGAAGGTAATGTGTACAGGGGCGTTAAGCGCACGCACGCACACTATATATATATATTTTTTTTTTTTTTTTTCTTATAACTGCTCACTTATATAACAACAACTCTGAAGAGGCGTAGAAGTAGTAGGATCAGCTGACCTCGACGTCACTAACTTACTGTATCAAGACTGACAATGGAACTTTCTGTTACGTGTGGCAATTTATATACCAACTCAAGTTGCCAGTTAATATTTTCTAGCCACTGTCATCGTCCACTGTAACGTTTAATCTTGAAAGTCTGTTCCTGTAACTTTCCACGATAATTTTGCGCACAGGAACTTGTTTTTCGTAAATTACAGGCGAGATGCGTTGTCTCATGGTTTATGCAGTGTAGGCTTAATAGTAATCTGGACGAAGATATGAATTAGTAGGGAAAGGTAACAGGGCCTCCGAAATATTGACTTCAGTTAAGGGTTTTCCCAAATGATGCAAGACCGCACCAGCATGGGTGAACTGGGATCTTTGTAGGAAACAAGAGAGCGAAGAGATTTTGCTAAAGCCTTAACTATTATGGATGGATGTAGAACTTTATATATTGCTCTTTGTCGTTTCACTTACCCGAAAATCCATATAAAAGAGGAGGAACTCGTTTAAACTTTTGAAATAAATCATTAACTCATGAGAAGACCAACAATAGCATCATGGATAAGTTCCTGGAATACGTAACCAGAGTGCGTAGTGGATATTTCCAGTTGAAACGCCTTCAGAGGCTATTATGAAAGACAGCTGGAAGAAGTGCATTATGTCATGTATTTACTATCATACCGGTAAACGTTGTAAGGATAAGTAATTGTATGTAAGACATGTCCGGATGTAATATATTCAGTAAGCGAATAACATACGAATCCGTCTTTCTTTTACTGGGAACATAATACGCGGTAGAGTGGAAGTAAATAACAGTGTAAGACGAGACTAGATAATACCCGTATTTCATGTACAATTACATATGCAATTAGTACACTTATATGTGAGTTTCAAGTATATGCCATTTTTTTAGATACATATCGATAATGTAAATTTTCAAAACTTACACCTAATTTGCTTTGTACGTTAAAACGTTAATTGTAGTGATATCTGTTCTTTGTTACGATAGTATGGCTACAGACAGTGATAATTTTTATATAGATTTTTATTAATTCGGGAGAATCAAGGAATAAAGTATTGAAACTGAACTAGGTTACATCCTCCAGTTCCAGATCATCACAATTGTACCCAGGTCATCCTGCGTCTGGCAGGAATGTATCGACATTGCCTTGTTCATTCTTAATTTAAGATAAAAGCGGGCATTTAAACATTCTAAATATCACACAAAATCAAATTTTATTGTTTAATGTATCCAGAATGATGATGGCATAGTATAATTTTTTTTCATAGTAATATTAGGCTTTACATTTTGGCCGTGTGAAACCAAACGAACTAAACATTTTAGAAACTCCCTTGCTAACTAAACATTTAGAAAATCCTGTTTTAAGTAAATTTTAGATTTTACCACACAATCATATACTTATTAAAAAAAAATACCACAAATGACATGTTAAAATCTTAACATATATCGTAAGCGCTCTACTATAAATAGTGTCGCCTGAATGAAAAATAAATCGCATGTGGAAATTTTAGAGGTACAGTTCAAATGTACTGTCGAATTAATCCTCATATGAAATAAATACCTAACCTCAGTCATAACCTGATGATATATGTATATACTTTTGGTGCATAAGCAAATAATGACGAGTAGTCAACCCGACATGTTTGGTGACTATTTGTTGAGAACGGAAAAGTGGAGGTGTTTGGTACGTTTTGCCAAATTTTACCTACTCTTGCCGCAACGTTAGACACCGAGTCTTGGTAACCCTGAATCGCTCATATATATATATACATATATATATATATATATATATATATATATATTAATTGTACGTTTTGATAATTTGCTGCATTAGATTACTGATAGAGACCCGTTTCTGAAAAAAATATAAATTTTAAGAGATGTAATGCAAATTGCAGGTTTATTGCATGTTTCTTTGTAAGTTCGTGTAAAGATTCGCATGGGTGTTTGGTAATGACATCCCGTTTTCGGATGTGCCATTTCTAGCACAGGTCCGGGTGTATTGTGCTGTCTATGAATTTGGGTTTGAATAATATATATATATATATATATATATATATATATATATATAGTGTTGATTCTCACTTTATAAGGTATCAAAAATTCTCAGCATCATAATTTGATGTCATTTGTGTAGTGTCTCTAGAAGCTATTCATTCCTGTATTATTGGTTTATGAATTGTAAATTAGGGAAACTGGCATTTAATATTAGCACAGGATGTTATAGGCAGTTATCCAGAGTACTTTATTTTATTTGGTTGTTGCGTAGCAATGTAAAAACAGATAAATGACTTATGCACCTGAATTACGTAAGCTACCCATAAGATAAACATCCATTTTCTTTGCTGACATGAACGCTAGGGTTGTGGAGGTGCGATATCGGAAGAAGAGTAAATACTCCATACTGAAAAACGTAGGTCCCATCAGGAGTACAGTTGTTGCTTGTGATAAAAGAGCTTCATTAAATGCGAGATGTCAATCATGTCTATCAGCGGATGAGAGCAATACTGCCAGATTTTCAAGGTCAAGCAGTTTTCAGTATAGTTCGTATCGTAAACTTCTAGATTTCGAGCTGTCGCCATATAGGGATTGACAGCCGATGAGAGAGAATCTCTTTAATAATTCGTCTCTCGTTTCCCATAATTGCTCTAAGGTTTTATGAGGACTAGTCACCGCCCGATGGGAGTCAGTCATCAAGGGACACTTCGACTCGGTGTCTTAAGTACATTTCTTGCCCTGAAATGCATGGTCTATCCGTATAGTTCAACTTGTCTAAGTTCATAATGAACAGTTAGTAAGTATAGTACGGTTTGGTTTGTAGGTAGACGGTGCGCTAAATAATTCTGGGCCTGGAAGCAAGAAAACATGTTTGCAAGAGAGATTTGTAGGCGCTTGGCCACTCAGAACGCGCGCATTTCATCCGTCGAAACCCTTTAGAAATGCCTTTCAAAGAATTGTTCAGCATTGCATGAAAAATGAATGGCAAACGAGTCGCATTTGCAAAAATTATACATGAACTGCAGTGAGCAACAGTGGAGGAAGGTAGTGTTTTTGGATGAAAGTTCCTTTCAGTGTGTAGCACTGTGTGCAGCCAAGGTGGGCTAGGTTGAGGCTGGAGGATGCAGGCCGGTATGACTATCGTTTCATAGTGAAAACTGTGAAACACCCGGACAGTGTCATGGTCTAGGGCAGGGGAGGATTGCACATTTTACATAAAAACACTGCAGTGAATCGAGAGGAGTTCATTAAGGTGATAGAGAACCATCTGCTCACTTCGTATGACGTTCACGGGGTGTGATCACTTCGTGCAGGATAGTGCCCACTGCCATAAGGCTTGAGAGGCGATGAATTGGTCATCAGACAAAAATGTCTAACTGCTGGAGCGGCCTGGGAACTTCCCGGACCTTAAACCAATCGAGAACTGCTGGAACTAGATGAATGTCAAGCTGGTTTCTTGCGACACCTCATCAGTGCCTCGCATTATTCGGGAGACCCAAAACACGGACCTAGAACAATTGATGAACCTTGCTAATTCCATGCCCAGACGTCTGCTGATGGTAAATAAGGCCTAAGAGATGAAAAGCAACTAAAATGTAAATGTGACATTGCCTTTCAAAGTATATGGGAGTCGGACGAGGTTTTTACGCACATCGTCTGTGTGTAGCAGAAACAAGAGGCCAATCTGGGCCAAATTAGTAAAACCTGACAGCCACTGAGAGTGAGATTCGTTAACGTATAATGCGCAAATTTATATCGCTTGCTTATACGTATTATTTCAATCTCCCAGATTACTTTTATGTATGGGAGACAAGAGGTCGAAAACTTAATAGAGAAGGGTTCCACACGGAAATAAGGGAAAATACATCTTTACAAGGAAGGACAGTAAAAACTTGAATAGGGTGCCTAACATTGTCAGATTGGCCAAACATTTAGTGCGGTAGGCTACCAGCGAGGAAACGGGTTTCTTAGACCTTGGGCTAGCTGACTCACCACGAACATGTTGCTTACAACGCATTACTTCGGGAGGGGAACGGCCCTACTCTGTTAGTTACTGTATCATCCCTTGGAAGTAGGATAAATATATTTTGAACGGTATTGCCATATTCATTGTATTTTTTTTTCTCCTTGGCTGGTCACATTAATTTAAGTGGACAGCAAAGATTTAATTGACGTACTAGTTCAAGTCGGCTCTAATGGTAATATGCAATTTTTTTCGGACTTTAATTTTTGTGCTCTTGTGCTCTTGTTTGGTAAGCCTCGTTATGTATAGAGGTCGCAAGTCTGCTATATCTAAATAACCATTTACTCCCACTGTAGTCACTTCCTACCTTGATTTCAGTGAAGGTAGCGCGACTAATGTATTATTTTCTAAGTTGAAGTCACATTTACAATTGTAGGCGTCTGAGCATGGAAATGGTGAGGTCTCTGAAGTATTTAGTTTCATGTTTTGGTTTAGGGTCTTGATCTGAATGAGGCGAGGCACTGTGTAAACTAGACGTGGGGAAATGATATTTAGAAAGTTATTATATATATATATATATATATATATATATATATATATATATATATATATCCGCCTCACATTAAGTTTCACCTGCCTGGTCTTCCACTCTCTCAAAAGCAAGTATAGCAAAGTTGCAAACCACACATAATAGCAAAGTAGTACACTCAGAAAACTCACTGTCTGCCCAATAACCACGAACATGCAACACTTTCACAGTAAGACACAAATATCCTCAAAATACAGTCCCACCGTAACATCCTCTACACCCAGTTTTATGCAGACCAACCAAACCACCTTTCAACTAACCACCAACCTCCAAGCAGAAATTATAAGCTTACTCCAGCCTCTTATTTCAGTAACCTCTACCCATAGATCATTCCAAGTAATATTTTACTGAATGAGCATAAACACAGCATAACCAGACAAAAAGTAAACAGCTGACCTCCCAACTCTTAAAATCCAGTCTACCAGATGTATACTCATAAAAAATCAGTCTCCCCAGATGCAACCTGCATCCTCCCATAACTTTGAATGAACAACCACTTCCACTCAGCAGAACTCCTGCCATACCAGGTATAACTTGTGACTCACATATATGGCATTTACTCTCATACCACAAATAGTACAAAGGCCTAAAATTACTAAATAGCCCCAGAACAGTCATATCACCACTTTTGAACAAGGAAAAGAATCCCGTAGCATCCATTCCACACAGTTCATTCTCAGTCTTAAACTATACCCCTTTTACCTGGTTATCCATCCTGTCAAATGCAAATATAACAAAGCTGCACACGGCAGAAGGCCCTCGGAGTAATCATAGACAGCATAGCAGCCACAAACACCCATTGCATGTACAAAACAAAAATACCTCTGATGCAATCATATTTCATTATATTGGCATCCAGTGCCAACCATACCATGTCATAATTTGCTACAGTCAGTCAAGTAAAAAGAAAAAGACTTGTCCTTATTTCACACTAGCAACCTTTACCTCTCAAACTACCCCCCCCCCCCCCAACAGACATGAAATTGACAGAACATTTACACAAACGACTCAAACACTTAACCACCACCCTCTCTACTTATTTTTAAATTCTACCTCATCAGAAAGACACCCACCTGAAACTGTACTCTCAGGCCTGTTAGATTTATCAGACTTTCCTCTGTGCATTGTGGAGCATCCCTGGGCAAGTTTTTTGTTTATGAGGTCTACAGTTTGTGGCGGGGAGAAGGTAGGGTTAATTTTATGTCTCCTAAGACCATGCGATTATTTGTGAGTTTTGGTAATAGTTTCACATTGTTGTTGCCTCATCTCTAAACCTTATATATGTTCCACTTATTTATTCTTGTTTTTTATACAAACACACACACCAGCCCCAGCCAGGTATTGGCTAAGGTATGTTGATGTAGAGACACATGGTATGCTATGAGGATTCTGTATATGATGTGAATCCTGTCCTATCTGCTCTATTTTTTTTTTATGTGTATGTGTTTGGGTTTGTTTTGTGTTCTGCAAGTGGTCCTCATGCTCTGTGTTTGGGAGGTGGGGGTACAAAAGATGTTTAGTGAGGTTGACTGCTGTAGGAATGGGTTGCAAGTCTTGTTTGTTGGCTGCATAGGTTGATGATGCTGAAAGAATGCAGCTGGTATATAATTACCATACCTTTGAGATTTTTTGTGAGTTTTTGAGCCTTGCATGATGGTGGATTTGTAGGCAAGGTTGTGTCTGGGTGTGTATGTGGGAGTTAAGGCGATGAGTGGAGATACAAAGGTGTTTATGTTGTATAAAGCATTTTGCATTTTTTTTTTATGGATATCATCAAGAATGTTGTCATTCTTTGTAATATGTTTTGTGACTGAATGGGACGGAGTGGAGCCTCTGTTATGAGTACTCCACATTATGGTTTGTCATCTCTTTCAGGGTTGTTTACAAAGAACATATATAGAGGAGATATGACTAAAAGGGTTTTGTGTAGATCCCTTATGATTGCATGGTTGGCTACTTTATGACACTGCGATCAGTTGCAGGAAAAGGTATGTTGGCTGTTTCTATTGAATTAGGACCTCACATGTTAGTCATGGCTCTAGTAGGAAGTGGGAAGCAATGCTGCATTGTGTGTAGAACAAACAGAAACACCAACAGAGATCTAAGGTTTCATTTTCCCAAAGGGTAAGGAAAGGTGAGTAGATATTATGTCAGAATCATAGTTTAAAAGTCAAGGAAGGTGGTGTTTAAATTGCAGTACAGATAACTAGTATTAGGAATTTTGTAAAATTTTAGAATACGCATGTGTGTTATGTAGGTAATAGAATTTAACAAAGTTTGCACCAGTAGATTCCTTATAGTGTATAGAGTTCATATAGAGTGTGAGATTTTAGACATAGTTTCATGAAGTGGGCAGGGCTATGAAGTTGAGGGAAAATTATGGGGTAGAAATGAACAATTAAGAGTGTAAGCAATGCTCTTGTAACACTTTTACCCAATTACAGCAAGGACATTATTAGGATAGGAAAGTCACCATTCTGCAGATGAATTACAAAACACATTCACCTGGCACTTGTTCGGCTTCATTTCATATGTCGATATATGACAAATTAAGCTAGAAATGCCAAAATTACTCATTATTTATATATCCTTCAGATAACTAATATATGGCAATGGAAGCCACAGCCCTTAGGTCCACATAACCACCACAGTCCAGTACTTGTCCATTGCATTGTTGAGCTTGCCTACTTTGCATCCCATTCTGTTTCTGATGGTGGATGGCAAGGGGTTGAAGAGTCTTGGGCCTTGGATGTTTAAACTTAATCTCTCATTTCATGCATATACTACCTTTGGATTTCAGAGATTGTATTTTACAAAGTCTGGCCTGACATGCCATTAGGATGAAATATTGAATGTAGGTTGGTAACCATACATACTAGTATTCTCCAGGTATAGATAATGATATACCTTACCTGTCTGCACTCCAGAGAGTATTGCTTAGTGTCTTCAATCATTTCCAGTAACTTAGTTCCTTTACCACATTAGCATGGGCTATGGAAGATCTCTGGAAACTTCTAAATCTGTCAATAATGCTATATTTAATATCAAAAGATTGGTTTTAATTAAGAGTGAAAAAGTAAGATCACTCTTTACAGTGGTTAAAATAATTCCATAGAAATAGAACACAGATCATAATCCTAGAAAACATGCCTCTGTATTCTAAATTTCACTTGAAACTTTGGAGGGAAAGCTGTGCAAGGTTCATCATTTCTCACTTTAGAAATATAGTTTAGCACAGAAAATTAAAGCTCAAGTTCATATTTAATTGAGGTTGGGAACAAAAAGTAAATTCAAAGGTAAATTTGGATTAAAGTGGAAACTATCTTTGAAATTTGCCCAAATGATTCAGATTTGTTAGTCAGTCCGTCTGCCTTAAGAGAAAATTTCTTAACAATAGAATGTCGATTTTACAGATACCGAGAGTGAATATGAGACAGCAGACTGCCAGACATCCCATAAACAAATGGAACCAGTGGAACCACTTCAAATAGAGGGAGACATTTCAGGTTTGCAATTTTTTTTATATATTTCTTTAATGAAAAGAGGGTTCAATTTTCATGATATCAAGTTATGTTAGACAATATATTAGCATACAAATGTTAGATATTGTTCAGATATTCATAGCCATTAGTAATTATATTATTTCCTAAAAGTACCTAAGAAAGAATAAAATTAAAAAAATTTTGAAATCAAAACCACAAGTATCATGACTTGCAGCTAAAATTTAGTGGTTGTGACTGCTTTGCTAGTTTACATACATCTGTGCTTGCATCTATTGAGATCTCAATGTTCTCACCAGCCAAAACACCTCCTTCAGTGACAAAAGTCATATCTTTTTTCATAGGTCTCATTTATTAACAGTATTACCTAAATGTCATTTTTATGTCAGTTTTGTCCCTTTTTGAAAGAGAAACCTAATTTATTGCAGTAGAAGGGAAGTTTTATAGTTAATCCACAATTAATGGAAAATCCCTCATTGCAGAATGTAACATGATGGATTCTCTGTCATCAGGGACACCACCAACCACAAAAATAGTATCGTCAAAGACAAGGATCATCTAAAAGCCCTCAGAATTTATCCAGAATACTTAGATGATGAATTAAGATACGTAACAGTCAATGGCCAAAAGCTTGTTATATATCATCATTAGTGGGTATATACCGGGTCAAAACAAAGAGACTACAAAACAGCTTGCAAATATGAAGAATATTCCAATGCTGCCATTCCTCTGAGAGTGTGCATCCTTAGTACTTATTGTAAAACCTTTAAACATTAATGTTGCTTAGATAGTCAGTGTGACCAATATTTCATGTAAATGTTTTATATATATACATATAGATATTTATATAAAATAAAATAAATAATATATATATATATATATATATATATATATATATTAGATTATATATATGTGTGCATGTATGTATATATGTGTGCATGCGGGGGGATGGGGTATTTTTCTTCGTCTGTTTCCTGGCG
>JAYMFT010029746.1:0-16051 GCA_038088735.1 Panulirus argus
AATATATAAAATATATATATATATATATATATATATATATATATATATCAATGGGAATAGAGAAAGAATACTTTGCATATATATACTTTCCTTACTGTATTTGTACTAGATAGCCTTTTTGAGCTGATGGATCAGTGAGACATCAGAATCAAATTTTAAAATCATTTGAAGAGTGAGAATAAAGGCATGTTATTATCCAGTCTTTTCCTACCTTTATTTACATTTTGTACAGGATACTGCCAAAAGGAAGAGCAAAACGAGGATTTTCCACATTTCCCACTGCTTCCTTGTTAAGGCAGGAAAGGCAAGCACATAAAAGAAATGACCGGTGGGAAAATTATTAGGTGACTTGAATATATATATATATATAGATAGATAGATAGATAGATAGGTAGATATATAAAATAATTTCATAAAATATTGGTAAACTCTGATCGTGCATAATTATAAAACTCACGGGCGATATCTGTCTATTCTTCTTTTTTACTGTAAAAGACACAAATTATTTGTAATTAGAACTGGTTTGAAATTGTGACACCGTGGCAAATATAATTTCTTATAAAGATATATGGGATGCTTCAAAAAATGACGCCATCGCGAACGACTGAAGACATTATTTGCGAACGCTCAACCGTGACGTCATTTGTTTACCAAGGGAATATGTTTATACCATTCAATGTTAATATTTTGCGTGCCTTTTTAAAAAATGTGTGAATATTAACGATAAAGTCAGTTATCCTCTTAGTTCGCCTTGTATATATATATATATATATATGACTTTTCACTACAAAGCCATAAGTGATAATACAGTAGAAGGATGACGGCGAGACTTGCCTGCAGATTATCTCTTTTGTCACTTGTAAGTTTGCAATTATAAACTTTTTTTTTTCAGAATGCACGAATGATGAATTGTTATGACGCCTCGCATATGTCATGATGAATTTTCAATGTTATCGTAATAATATTAGGTGAAATTGAATATCATTGGCCCCCGTGTGATGCACCTTTCACCGGCATATTTAAGGAACAAAGTGGTTATAGTTCCCTTAAAAAAATCCCATAAAATTTTCTTTTATACTCTAATCAGATTTTTTTTTAAGTTTAGGTTAGGTTATTGTTAGGTTACAGGATAATGATCATCTCTATCATTCTCTGCTATCATACCACCCTATAAGTGGAGGTCAGGATCGTTCAAAAACCATCGGCAAAACAAATTCAACCTAACCTAACCTAACCTGACCTGACAAAATTCGTTGGAATGGATTTTTGAAGAAATGGAGAGTAATGTGTGGAGTTTGATGTGGAGAAGTATATTTAACTGAACAATATTACATGAGGCTATAGTAGTGAGGGTTAAATATATCAGGGAAAATGTAGGATTAATATAAAATTATGTAAAACAGTGTAAGAAATTGACCACAGCCTATGCATGCCTCACGCAGCCTTCCAAGCTGCTACACAATATCTTAATTTCGAATATTTTAAGACAAAATATACCATTCATACCCTTAACTGAGCATTTTGCAAATGCTGTGGAATATTGAAAAAACAACAGCAAACACAGTGACCATTCAGTCACAAACAGCAGATTATTATAATGACTATTTTTTATCATACATTTCAGATGAGATTTTTAGAGATGTTAATCTTTTACAAATGTTTTATCTATTGTACTTTTACATTGATCAATGCCGTGGTTTTCCAAATGTACTTTACCCTTATTATTATCATCTTATTAATCATTGTTCAATAGAATTCAGTGCCCTAAATTATGCTCCATAACTGTTTTTGTGCTCTCTGCTCTGTAGAATTGCTGAATGAAATCCAAAGATATTAGCAATATAGTGCTAGATTAAACTTTAGTTAGAAACGATGCTTGAAATGGCAGCTTCAGAGCTAGAAATTTATTGGGATGGTTTTAATATGTAAAAAAATTATATCAAAATACGTTGTTAGAAACTATAGGTGCCAGAGCCCAATTTCATCTCTATAGAGTACCAGGTATTTGGGAACCTCTTAATGTATACAATCATGTTCAAGTAACAACACTTTGAGAGTTGTAGTGGCATGGCTACTGAAAATTAGGGAGGGATCAGGTACTAATGTTAAGAATCTGGGAATATATAACCTGTTTGTATTTTTAAGGAAGTGGAAATATTGTTCCCTGCATTTTACATGGCATGAGTTGGTTAATGGGACAAATGGGACAATTTCAGACATCCTACTGTAACATATGAAGGTCTAGCCAAGCCACTGTGGATTACTGATCTTGTAAAATTTACCCTTGCTTTACTTAGAATTTATATGTTGAGATATATTAGTACAGTATACACTTGTATACAGTTTAAAATGTTGAAATATATTTGTGCAATATACACTTGTGTACAGTTGTGTAAAAGAACAAACACACTTTAAATATATGTTAAGGACATTACATTTTCTTACATTGATGATAATTATCTCATGATTCTTTTCAGTCATCCCCTGGCAATGTCTGCTTAGCACCATTCAGGCGTAACTACTATGTCTACAAAGATCCAGTGTACAAGCATATTCCCCAGAGTTTTAATTTCAAACGGAAAAATTATGATAACAAATTCAGACGAGATAGGAAGCAGAAGGTAATAACTACATAGTACAGTTTAAATGGATTTTGTGAATGATTTGCATACCTTCCAGTACTACATTATGTAGAAGCCCATGTGTGTATTTGCTTATGCATATATTATACTGACTCATGCACCTTCATTTGTTTGCATCTATTTCTGCTTTTATAAACACTGCTCAGTTCCATTACAAATGCAGACTACCCTATGTACATGTGCTTTATTTTACATATGTCCCCTAATATTATGAACATAGACTACCTTATTTATGTGTGCCTCTTCTCACATATGCTTGTATCCATACTCATACACATTCATAGCCCTTAAACTTTTTTTGTTTTTGTTTATAGTGACTAAAATGGTATAGGTAAACCACAGCCCAGTTAAAGGCCATCTCAGGTAGAAAGAAAAAAGTAAGAGACAAAGAACAGAGAAAATTATCAGGGCTCCATAAGTGCTTAAATATTCATACAACCACACTGTTGAATTCTCTATGGTTTTAAAGTAGTCATGGAAAATTATGAAATATGAACATTATCATCTTTTCTTTATTCAGCCACTTTTTTCTGACTCTTCCCTCATAGACACATCTGGTTTGTCCTTCACTTTCACAAATTCAACTTTCTTTTCTTGCATGACCAGCCACAGTCTGTCAGGGTCTGAAATGAAACCATTAGTTGCTTCTAATTGCTATTTCCCTTCATCACATAGCTTTCTACTTCTCAAGCTTTTCAGATATTCTGTTTTGTTGTATCATTCTTGATCATTTATTTTATTCCATGTACTGTATTTTCAGATAATCAAAGTTGAGCTTCCAGACCCTGATGAGAGAGCTAAAGTGGATGCCATGACCCCTGATGAGATCCGGGCAAAAGTTAGTAGAATTATGAGTTCCACTTTATATTCACAATCTTTAATACTGATAACAAATGACAGTGATAGAAAGAGATGTGGACGTGAGCAGAGGGTGATAGAGAGGGCCCTCCATAGTGTACTGAAATTCGAGCGTATGGAAAGAATGAAGGAAGGGATACTGACAGAGGATACATATGTCAGTAGCAGAGAGGGCAAAGGGGAGGGGGAGACTGAGTAGATGGAAGGATGGCGTAAAGGAGGTGCTGGGGTATCATAGGCTTACCAGACAGGAGGGTGAGAGGCATGCATTGGATAGAAAGAATTGGGGGTGAAATGCTAATACTGTTTGTGAAAGTAAGATAGTTAAATGTTGGAAAGGCAATTGTGTACCTCATAGAAAAACAAAAAGAATTAATTGACCATGTTTTGAAGCTTCTTCTTTTTGTGTTGACAGCTGTAATGTTTTATTAACAAACATATTTAATTTGTATTTGTTTTTGAATGTTACTGAAAAGAAGTATGATTTTTTATTATTTTCATGGAGTATATACCACGTACATTATATATAAATTATTTTTTTAGATATATTGTTTTTATACATGACAGATCATGTGATAATATAAAAGTACATCATAGCCTACCATTGCTTTTGTATTCTGCCAGTTTGGTCCAGTTTCAAACACCATATGTTATTTCTACCCATTATATCATTGCGTTGTAATACTTTTATTAGCGACTATTTTCAGATGAAGGAAAAAGGCATTCAACCAATACGTCCCTGGCAGGAAAAGCCCTTCTTTATAGCTTCCACATCAGGAACATTTGAGCCTTATGTTCCCCCTGAGGGCGACGGAAAATTGTCGGTTACATCAAAGGCAGTAAGTTGATGTACCTCAACTTCAGCAAGCTAAAATTGATAATGATGTGCTGTGAAAAATTTGTTTTAGGGATTCTAAAGCTTTTTTGATAGATTTCATGGAGTTGATAAAAGTACATCATAAAGGAATCAAGTATAATGAAGATGCAGGGTTGTACACTGCTCATAATGTTTGGAAAAGCTTTTATAAAATGTTGAAAATTACTTGTTTGTGAGACTAAATTCATAGACAAATAGATAGGTGGTCACTGTTATCTTGTTTCACAGGGAGCAAAACAAAAGTTTGAGTTCTTGGAGAAAAAAGGCAAATCTATGATGGCAATTAGAAAAATACGACAGTTTGATGAGGACTTTAACCCCAAAGACTTTGCTCAGAAGGCTCAGGAGATCTACATTGATGCACATAAGGCTTTAGCTGAGTAAGTTATCTTTGTTATCTCACTTCATGTCATGAACAGGCTAAGTAATGCCTTTTTGTAATATGTATATACCATATCTTACCCTTTTGCCTGAGGAACACCTTTTGTGGGCTTCTGTTGTGCTCAGGACCACAGGTTAGGAAATATTGTTAATAAACACAGATGACTTTCTTTACAGTTTTGATAAAGTGCGACTCCACCAGACAGTTACAGAGAGAGCCTACCCAATTGTCACTCACCAAGCACGCAGCAAAACCATCAGATGGCAGTTTCTTGGTTCTCTGGAGCCCCCACAAGTAGTACATGCCAGATGTACTGATGTTATCGACAAGGAAAATATTTTTGCCCAAATTACTGTTAGATTTCATACTAAGCAAGTAAGATGTACCAGATCTATAGTTCAATTATGAATGTAATTTATATCATAAACAGCTACCATAAGTGTGTAAAAGTGCCAGCTTCTTGATTTTTTGCTGTATATGAACCCCAGATGATTCCCATTTCCTCTTTAATTTTTCCCAGAGAATGAGTAATCATAAAGTTGTCTTTATTACCTCAAGTTCCTCTTGTATCTCATTGAAGTAGAAATTTTTCCATATTCATAAAACGTTTCATTGGAGCCAAGGTTGTTGCCAGAGTTTCCAATCTTTATATGTGAAATTGATACTGTAGTGACTTATATGTATGCCCTTGTCATTATGTTGCAATGCAGCTCAGATATATGGAAGCAGGGAGAAATTTGTGTGTGTTAGTTATTTATGTTTATGTGTGTTGAAGCATGTGAATTGTATCTTAATCATTTCTTCACATTCAAACAGACCCTAGCAGTGTATGACCGATTTGGGCGCCTTCAGCACGGCTCAGAAGTAGTGGCTCGGGATGTGCTTGAGTATGTGGTTTTTGAGAACCATATTGCTAATAGCTATGGACTCTGGCGTATCCATGACAAGATTATCCCAGACTGGATGCCACCACGTCAACCTATATTAAAGACTTACAGAGTTGAAGAGACTGTGGAAGAGGCTTCACCAGCAGATAAGGAATCTAAAGAAGCAGAAGTTGCAACACAGGATGGAAATCAGCCAGTTGCAGCAACAGCCTAATATATACATTTTATGGAAAAGTAAACTACCACTAATTTGAAAGTTTCTACTGAAATGTGATATATGAAACATTAATGTTTTTCATCTACCTTAAGTATTCAAAATTTCAGTATGCATTATTAGTATTTTCATTATATTGTTAGAGATAATTTTGAATATTTACATAACTTTGCTAAGGTAGTGCTAAGGTAGCAAACTCATGTTTGAAAACATAATTTTTGGAGAACCTACAAAAGAACATGATAAGTGTATAGAATATGCTTTTTCATGGTGTGCGTGATGGGCAGCAAGCATGAGAAACAGCCTAGTTACCAAGTTATAGAATGTAACTGTTAGGTTATGTAAATAAACCTCTTATTAAAGAAACTGATTTGATTAACCTTTTTTTTCAAGCATACCCAGGTAAATGTGGACATAGATGCAACAAATGGAAGGTTTCTGTAGTTAGAATAAGGCAAATAATATAGTAGTGCTTCTTCAGGCCAAGAGTAACCTGCTAAATATGAAGTGAATTATCCTAAACTTTTCAGTCCTGTAAAGTTCGAAATGCTTAATTATGGTTATTAATTGCCCCCAAACAATATTTCAACCCCAGAATCGTATTCAGCATGTAAATATAGGCACATACTATACCCCAGAACCTTATTAAGCACTAATATTTTGACCTACAGCAATTGTTATTGAATGAAATCTGTAAAAAGTATAGTGTAAAATTCATGAACAAGCTAATGTCAGCCAATGTAACATGATTTTAATTGGAAATCCTCAAAGGAATCCCTTCAGCTGTGGTATTCACTGCGCTCAGGAACAAAAATAATTCCTTGAAACCACGATACTGAGATTAGCCTTTTAAAAGATATTATAAAACTTCCACAAGATCAGCCTAACCGTTGCCATGGTAACGAGGTTGCTTGCTTGGCATCCGTACTTCGTTCGGTTGCTGACAAAAAGTTTATCAAATATATGCGTACATTTGTAACTTTAAATGCATAATTTCTTAAATATTCTGTATGGAAACGTACAAAGTAGATTAATCATCACGTATAATGTCTGCTTTTATACAGTCCATGTGTGAAATAACTGTTGAAGTAAATGTAATCATAACATTCGGACAAGTTAAAACACAACGTAAATAAACATGTCTGGATGCTGCGCGCTAGACTCGCATGTGTAGCGCGGTTCTACACCATCAATACTCGTAATATGAGCGATACGAGCGTATATTTCATGAATGTATCACCTAGAAAGACCCGTTCTAGGGCTCGTGAAGCATTATCAAAGGTGCAGCAAGAGGAACAATGCGATGAAACGATAGCTGGCATTAATAAGGTCGGTGGATTGTAGTGAAAATCATTAATTTCTAGCAATCGTTAGTAATTTCATTGTATTAAAGGTAATTCGGTAATCACTTGTCATGTGGTGAATTTTGATTTAGAGGACTGTATTTTGTTCTACGATATTAAATGTGGTTATAGTGGTGTAGGTTATGAAAATCAGGTAAATTGTGGGGTACAAAGAAGGTAACCTTGTTTCAGATCAACAAAACCGATGAAAACCTACCTTAGCCTCCCATAACAAAACAGATTTATCTTAATTTTTACCCTATTATAAATGTAACAGACATGCCCATGGATAAGTGGCCGTTAGCAACCCAAGGGTGGGCCATTCTGATAACAGAGTCTTTCCCTACACCTTGAAGCTGTAGAACTTTCTTCTTTCTCATGTCTTTCCCAATAACTATGACTTGGAACAGTTTAGAAGACAGGTTTTTCACTTCCTTCAAAATTCGTAAATACTTAATCTTGTCTCTCCTCTTTCCCTCTCCTTCAAAATTCATATAGACTTTCTCTTATCTCTTTTTTTCTTTCATTAACCTCTATATTTTAATTAAGGCTCGCCCATGATGTGGACTTTTGTTTGTGACTGGAGCCTCCAGTGGAAAAAAATGTGGATGGATAGATCAACAGATCCTACCCATATTCAGTTTTGTACCTCCTTTGAAACTGCCAGATATTACTTTCTGTGCATGTGTAAATGAAATAGCATTGAAATAACCCAATTTAATAAGCATTACAACTAACATAATTTGGATTCTCTTTTATGAATAACCTTAGCCAAGATTACATGGCTTAATATGAAAGCAAATGATGCGCTCTTATTATTATTATTATCATCGTTATTATACAACCTCAGGACACATTTTATAGGGCTCCAGCTACTTCAAGGCTGCACTCCACACAGGAATAGTGAAATGATGGGCTCCTTTGGAGCAAGACGGCCATCAGCAAGACCATTCCTTTCTGTCCACTGATGAAGATACAGCCTTGTTAGAGGTGACTTCTCAGTTGTAACCATTTGCAGGAGGGGTCTGGTAATGCTAGCATCTTATTAACTCACATCTGCTGTTACAGGAAAGGGAAGATCATCAGGGGCAGTTGGGAATATTGGCATTCTAACCACAAGACACTTTTTGACATAAGTTTTGGTAGGTGGGATGGCTGAAATATTTGTTATACATATTTTTAAACTTTCTGTGGCAAAATGGTTTATTTCCATAATTCTAATCTTTTTTAACTACTTTCAGGAGGAGCTTTTATCCTCAAAGGCTGCACCAGCAAGAAAGTTGGCTAGAAAAAAACGAATTGAAATTATGTACGAAAAGGAACCCGTATTGGAGGATTTGTCCTTGAAACAAAATGGTGTTAATGAGACCAAACCACACTCCAAACTGGACAATCAGGATAATCCTGATGGACAGCAAAATGCAAACAATCAACACAGCTACATTCCAGAAAATAAGAGGTTGAAGTTGGTAGGAAGAGTATCCAATACTTTATCTATAGTTTACTAGATTATGCTATACTTGTATTTTGAGTAGGCATTGCTTGATGATACTCTTTCCACTTGTATGGGAATTACCAGTATATTCAGCAATAGATAGTGCAGTGTGACACGAGATCTCAAGAAAATGACCAGCTAATTCACGAAGGCAGATATCAGAATGCATAAAAAAATGTTTAGATTACCCTTAGGTTAAATAACATTGAACTAGAAGCATTTGCCCTTGGTTTGCTTTTAGGCTTAGGGTAAACTAGGTACACCATAATGAATTTTACAAATGATGGTTTTGAGGATTGAAAGTACATGCACCACATCCTGACACTAACTTCATTCTTTTGTTCTCAGAATAGCGAGGTGAAAGTTTTGAGACCAGGGCAGCCAGGCTGGGAGCCGCCTCATTGGCAAGAAGTCCTGGAAAATATCCGCCAGATGAGGGCTGCACGGGATGCACCAGTCGATTCTATGGGAGCTGAGAAATGCATGGATAAAGATGCTCATCCAGAGGTAAGGTAACATTTTTTGTTTGCGTATAATTTACAAAGGGAAAGGAGTGCAGAGGAATAAAATCGTGGAATGTGCTACCAGTGTACTTAAGGATCTATAATTAATGTTACTATTTTAACAAGATTTTTTTTTTTTTTATACATATTCACCATTTCCTGCATTAACGAGGTAGCATTAAGAACAGAGGACTGAGCCTTAAAGGAAAAATCCTCACTTGGCCCCCTTCTCTGTTCCTTCTTTTGGAAAAGTAAAAACAGGAGGGGAGGATTTCCAGCTCCCCGCTCCCTTCCCTTTCAGTTGTCTTCTACGACACGCAGGGAAAACGGGAAGTATTCTTTATCAAAATTTTCCATGGATAAGCTGTGGCATATTGTTGTTGATAACTTGGCATTCAGTTTCTGCATACTTTTTTCTTATTCTACAGCTTGTGAATGAAACATCCTAGATATTTTAGTTACCTCACACTTCAGCTGTTGTTTCCATGTGGAGTCTAAAGTGTAAAATAATGTACAAAGGACAAGGATTTTTAAGTTGTTTCATCAGGGCTGCAAAATAGGGGAAGATTTATGAAAACGAGTTAAGAGACTAAGTTAAGCAGATGTTATGAAATGTTTGGAATGCAAGATTTTTTGATATTCAATCTGTAGACCCTCTGTGTGGATGCTTGACCTACCTCACAAAAATGGGAATTCAATAAAACGTATGAATAATCAATAAATGAAGTTGAATCTTAGTGATGATGAAATTTCATTGACATTAAGCAAAAGATTGGGTGTGGTCAGAACTTGGATGGGTGGGAACTGAGAGAATTAACTTGACTTTTCAGGTGTGCAGATTCCATGTGCTTATTTCCTTAATGCTGAGTAGCCAAACTAAAGACCAAGTAACTCATGCAGCCATGACTAGGCTACGGGATCATGGACTCACTGTTGATAACATCTTGGCAACTGGTGATGACACCCTTGGGCAGCTTATTTATCCTGTGGGATTTTGGAAGGTGTGTCATAAGACTTTTGTTTTTAGATTTATGTTTGATCTGGAGTTTTTCTTCTTTAACTCTTCTAGTTAGCACACATGAGCATTCCTAAACTCCTAGTAACCAGTTTTTATATTGCTTAACTAAGAAAATTCCCTCAAAGGAGCACACACTCCAATTTTGATTTTTACTCAGCTGTGAAGAAAAATGCTAAATCATTTTGTAGCTACAGTAAGTGGTCTGAAAAGTGTTCACTAATATGTTCAGATTATTTCCACTTTGTCTTTCAAGATTTAAAGACTTTATTATTGTTCTAATGGCATAGAGATGCATGTTTTAACTGGCCCTTGCTTACTAGTACAGCAGTGCAGGCAGTTGATACCTTTTTTATAACCAAGGAGTCTTGTGAGGAGTGCTTTCAACTACATCACACAAGAACCTCCATATCATGTTGTAGATTATTCAAAATTTTGTCATTTATCTCACTTTCCTCACTAACTGATGTATCCGATATTTGTTCCTCTTGGTGTTGTGCAGTTTCAGATGCTTTCTGGCAGTCCAGGAATACACAAGTCTACCTGTCCATCCCTTTGATTTAAGACAGAGCTCATGCTGTCATAGGGTGTAAGAGATTTGTAGGGCATTAACTTCTTTCCCTGAATCTGTTTTAACTCTGAATTAGGTAGTTTCTCATGTGGAGTTTGTCAAGCATTTGCTTTTTTGTGATCTTTTCCACTATTTTCCATACCATTTTTGTTAGGGAGATTAGTATGTAATTCTTTGATATTTTGTGATATCTTTCTTAACCTGTAATGAATTATTCTTACGGCAGTTGGGGGCTGAATTTTCTTGCTCAAGTTTGAAAGATCCCATGCTTCCTTTACTGACTAGAGGCCTGACATCACGCCAGACTCTAACCAGCATGCATGAATATCAACAAGGCTCTGTCACCTAGAGATAACCATGATGGAAAGACACTATATGTTCACCCACTTGGGGCCCCTGCTTACAAGAGTAAGCAAGAGTATGTGTGGTTTAGATGATGAAAACAGTTAACTATTTAAAGGTTAAATTTACTTATTTTTGTTAATTCCAGAAAAAAGTTGTCTATATTAAGAAAACTTGTGAAATACTGAAGAAAGATTATAATGGAGACATTCCACCAACATTAGAAGAGATGTGTAAGCTGCCAGGTGTAGGACCCAAGATGGCTCACCTCTGTATGGACATTGGCTGGGGAAAATTAACAGGCATTGGTAGTATTTAATTTTCATGATTCAGTTAGTAATGTGCATGATAGCTGTGTGATTTCCTATGAAATTGTTATCATGTAAGTTGCAAGGAAACAGTTTATACCAAGGCAAACTAGTATTGAATATCATCACGAATTTTTCACTGTTACAGGTGTAGATACACATGTACATCGCATCAGCAACCGACTGGGATGGACTGGTCGTACCACAAAGACACCAGAGGAGACACGAGTTGCTTTGGAATCCTGGATGCCTGAGGATATATGGAGTGAAACCAACCTGCTGATGGTTGGATTTGGTCAACAGATATGTTTACCAGTATTGCCTAAATGCAGTGAGTGTCTTAATGTGACACTCTGTCCATTTGGGAAGAACCCGGCTAACAGATCCCCAAAGAAGCACTCTCATCAGTCACCAACTAAAATAAGAAATAAATGAGTGAAAAATAAACATTATCTGATCTTCTATGCTAAGAAGAGTAGAGAGAACAACCAATGTACAATAAGTGTGTTGTTTTGAAATTAGCTTAAAATTTCTAACTTTTGTAAGTTTTCAGAGATAGGAAAACATCCTGTGACTTTTTCCCGTATGTGTATGTTCCTGTTATGAAATTTTATTTTTTTATATCAAATAAATTTCAATAAAATGTAGCTCTGTACTATACATTTTCTTAATATATGCTCATCTTTTCCCAACTCATGAAAGAATGAAAGTAACTGATTATGAAGCTTTTGAAGAGACTGTTCTTTGCAAGAATACTAGGATCCTCCCATCCAAACCACTGTATAACTAATAACAAAAATCCTCAAGTACAAAAAGAAGCTTACACCTACCTCACACTTTATTAAACTCTACTCACAAATCTCCCCATCTCAATAAATATAAGGCTTTGCCTTTGCATCGACCCTTCCTGAGCAGCCTTGAATTTTACCATACATTGAAATTGTTTATGCTCTTATTGTCTTGCTTCTTATTTTCCAGAAATATGAAAAGTTTGTATTTAATACAATGTTACGGTACTTTTAATTTACAAATATTCATTTTTTTAAAATACATAAGACACCAAGCAAATACCAGTACGGGTATTTGTGTGACTTTCACACCAAAAAAGACCAAACGGCTAGTACTCTATCCCTCAGCCCTAACAAAAATAACCAAATGGCATCTCTCTTGTTTATTCTTTTCCAGTTTCTCATTTACTGGTATTTTCTACTTCATATTGCCTACATCAGATAAACTACAATAAATGAGGTTAAAGACACAGTTATAAATTTGATTACTGGAAGGATGCCATTAGAACCAGCTTAACATACCAACAGTGTTTATAAGATAGGCACAGCATTTTCTTTTCTTTTTTTTTACATTTTTTGGTCTCCAATTCTGTTAATTTTCTTGTCAGTGGGGTTTGCACAATATTCCCTGCTATAGTAAACTGTTTTACCTGCAATATTGTAAAACAATTTGGCAAAAGAAATACTAGGTTAACTTAAAATTTTAAACAGAAGATCTTGAAAGTGGCAACTGTATGTAGAATGACCTCTAGATGTGTAACAGCTATTTCAAACTGCCTTGTTATAGTATAGACGTGCTTGACCCATATTCCCTTCAGCCTGGATTGAAGAAGAAACAAGTTAACAGCAAAGCTCAAGCTCCGTGTGACTGAATATGCAGAACAGACTAACCACTGTGCAGCTGCAAGGGGAGTGGTGTCTGATTTTTTTTTTTAAAGATTTTGGAGAAAGCTCTCTGCACAACTTAAGCATATGCAAAAGAAAAAAAAAGTGCTGACAGAGAAAGCGTAACAAGTGGCCACAGTTGGAAGGTGAAGTGGTAAAGTATGTCAGTGAAAACCGACAGAATGGATATGGTGTTTCCCCAAGGATCAATTCAAATCTTTGCCTTGAAACTAGCAAGAAAATCAGGCATCACAGATTTTTAGTGCCGAGCCATGGTTGGTGCACAAGATTTTTGAAAAGAAATGATTTTGTACCTAGATGAAGAATGAAAATACCACAGCATCTTCTACAAGAACTCAATGACAAGCTAAAAGTTGCTCCTAGCCCTTCCCATGCATGGATTTCAACCTAACAAAACTATTACCCATGTATAGGTCGACCCCCTAATATTTTGCCTAAATTTGGTCTTAAAAAGTCAAACTATACACGAATATATGTGGTACTTCAAATCCTTCAGCTTTTCATGAAAGAATTAATTAATAGTTCTTGGATTTCAACATCTCACAATCACATACTGACAATTTTTCAAAATCTAATGTTTTTCAGAGAGAGTTTCAAAGAGCCCTACTGAAACCTTCCATGCAATATGTAAGCATGAATAAGATGCGGTTCCCCTTTTCCAAAATACATCAGAATGCAAGACTACCTTCTCGACAATGATACAAAACAAATCTAAGTTAAGACTATCTTGCTTTTCTCCTAATTTTGTAATAACATCAAGCAACGAAGCAAAAGGTGAGACAGATGTCGGTAGGTGGATGTGTGACAATTCGAATGTGAAGAAAAACAATGTTGTTAGGTTTTTGTGGAACATAGGTGGAAATAAGATATTTATGGGACAAAAGACTGCTGGTAATTGGAAGTAGAACATTTTTGCTGTTGTGGAAGAGGAGTTACTGTACAGTATTGGGTAAGTATTGGTGGAAGGTAAGATCTGAATAATTGCAATGGACACTTGGGACATTGTATGCAAATGGCAAGTGGAACAGTTTGCTAGTAACCTTCGAAGTGAATCAGCGTTGTGCATGTGGAGACGAAACAATGATGCACCTATTAGTGGAAGACTGTTGATGGGAAGCACTGGTTTTATGTGGCAGTTGGAGTGGGTATATAGCGTTGATTGTTCAACTTGCTTTGAGAGCAAAGTGTTTGAGTGTCCACACCACGCATCTTTAACCCACCAGTTCACTTAAAGACAACGACAAAGATATCTACTGCTGTACCTTGCAGACAGCAACTGCGACTTAAACAGAGAAAACTGGTATATATTTTTTGGTTACATCAGAGACACGGTCATGATATGCGCTGTTATGTGATCGGGCATCTTGAGCATGTCTTGAATAGCCGTATGACGCGTTGTGTAACCAGGGAGGAGGGGGGGGGGCAGTTCATGTATGTGTGACTGTAATGCGTAAAGATCTTAAATAATCCCTTGTCACCAAGCCGAACTGGTTCCGAGCCTAGGCCCCGTCGACGCCTTAGCATAAATAATAAATGGTGCATGTTATTTCTTCGTGGGAACGCGAGAAGCATGTTTAGAAGGGGTGATATACCATCTGCCCTTCACACTGTGTTTGTCCACTGGACGATGGAGCCAATGTTATACCGTACCCCCCCATCGTACTGTGGAAGGAGTTCCCTTCTTGCTAAACATTTATGAAACAAGGGAAGGAGGCCCACATGGCCATGGACAAGGTCTGCTTTGCAATTCGGAGCAAACCAATCCTTCCTGCTTTGTTGACCCCTAGATGTTATGCAATTACTCATAATGATTTTTTTTTTTAGAGGGACAGTCCTTTGCACGACTGGAAGACTCCAAGGTACAATGGCGTGCCCTTTGACCTGACCCTTCAGAGTCAGGTCTGTTAATCACACCAAAAGAACATTCTAAGATGTAATTCGCATTACTAGACTAAAGCCTTTTCTCTTGAGCCTAACCGTACATAACTCCAAAACTTATTTTTTTTGGAGAATCTGGTGATCCAATTTTCGACACACACACACACACACGCACACACAAGAACAGAGATGTTACAACCTGACACGACGATTGTCGTGTGACAAGGTCATAACACCTATGATGTCTGGTCACCCCAGGACACAACAAGGCTTGGCTCAACGCTCACAAGACGTAAGATGTGTCCAGTCCCCCTCCCCCCTTAAAAAAAAGAAAAGTCGGATGTGGTTAATTCTAAACACGCCTTAGGTAGTATCATTGTCAACTCAACTCATGGGGTGGTTTGGTCATGTCACAGAATGACCCGGAGGTCAACTGGGTGTGGTCAATTCGGTCACGTCCGGTTAAGACCTCGCACAATTGGGGTATTTGTGGACAGGTGGCAATGCAACAACAATAACAAGGTTGGTGATGTAATCTGATCCCCTCTCATCATCTATTTGCATGACTGTTGCCATGAGAGTGAGATCAGTTATCTAATGTTTTGACGTAGAAGAAAATTTATATTGGAAGAATAAATATATATACATGTATTGTTCTCAAGTGTTGTTAATATCAGAAGCACGTTTCACTATTACCATATATATATATATATATATATATATATATATATATTAGTGAAGGTCTATACAAACTGGATAGCTTTGTCGTAGGCAAAGTTTTTCATACATATTCGCCATTTTCCGCGTTAGCGAGTTAGCGTCAAGAACAGAGAACCGAGTCCTAGAGGAAAAAAATCTTCACTTGGCCCCCTTCTCTGTTCCTTCTATTGGAAAAGTAAAAAAGAGGAGGGGACGATTTCCATCCCTACCGCTCCCATCCCTTTTAGTAAACTTGTACGACACGCAGGGAATACATGGGAAGTATTCTTTCTCCCCTATCCCCAAGGATATATATATTATATATATATATATATATATATAT
>JAYMFT010029757.1:0-16051 GCA_038088735.1 Panulirus argus
GTGTGCATGTATGTATATATGTGTGTATGCGGGGGGATGGGTTTTTCTTCGTCTGTTTCCTGGCGCTACCTCACTGATGCGGGAAACAGCGATCAAGTATAATAAATAAAAATAAATATATATATATTTATTTTCATACATATTCGCCATTTCCCGCATTAACAAGGTGTCAAGAACAGATGACTGAGCCTTAGAGACAAAAATCTTCACTTAGCCCCGTTCTCTGTTCCTTGTTTTTGAAAAGTAAGATAGGAAGGGAGGCTTTCCAGCCCCCTGTTCCCACCCCTTGTAGTCGCCTTCTATGAAATGCTAGGAATACATAGGCAGTATTCTTTCAACCCCTATTCCCAAGGACAATATATACAGTAATCCTGTGATTTAATGGACTAATAGGGGGAGGGGGTGTCTGTTAATGCCAAAAGTCTATTAAATCGAATGTAGCCATTTATTCATACAATATTCAATCACATGCTTTCTTTTGACTCTTCTATCACTTGATACCTTTTTGAATTGTAAGGACTGCAAAATTATTTAATAAATAAAGTCACAATTCTCTGTATACAACCTGACAGCACGATGGCTTGAGGCAGACTGAGACTGAAACAAAGCGAATATACCCCATGCTACCAAAAACAAGTGCAATATGAAATGTGTATGGTATGGCATTTGAGATTTTTTAATCTTTTTTAATTTTTTCAGTTATTAATAAATGTGTTATTATTTGCATGGTCCATTAAATGCAATATCCTTTATGTCAGGGGCCATTATATCGAGGGATTACTGTGGGGCCTGGATGTGGAAAGGGAGCTGTGGTTTCAGTGCATTACACATGACAGCCTCAGACTGAGTGGGAGCGAATGTGGCCGTTTTGTCTGTCTCCTGGCGGTACCTCGCCGGCGCGGAGGGTGGCGTTGCTATTTCCCGTGGGGCAGGGTGGCATCAGGAGTGGATGGGGGCGAGCAAGTGTGAATATTTACATGTGTATATGTGTATATGCATGTGTATATGTATGTATGTATATATGTATATGTTGATATGTACATATATGTGCTGTGCACATATGCGCATGTATGTATATATGTGTGTATGTGGGGGGATGGGTCTTTCTTTGTCTGTTTCCTGGCGCTATCTTGCTGACACGGGAAACAGCGATGAAGTATAATGAATTAATATATTTTATATATATATATATATATATATATATATATATATATATATATATATTCTTTTTTTTTTAATACATACTTGCTATTTCCTGTTTGAGCGAGGTAGCATCAAGAACAGATGACAGAGCCTTAGAGGGAAAATTCCTTACTTTGCTCCCTGCTCTGTTCCTTCATTTGAAAAGTAATACAAGAAGGGAGGTTTTCCAAACACTCACTCCCTCCCCTCTTAGTCAACTTCTACAATATGCAGGAATTATATGGGCAGTATTGTTTCTTCCCTTATTCCTTGGGTAAAGGCAAAGAATGATTTGGAAATGTCTGAGGAGTAAAGTCAGGGGTTGGCAAAAGGACAACAGCTAAGGAAGGAGTAACACTACTCCTAAAGCAGGAGCAGTGGGAGAGTGTGACAAAATGCAAAGAAGTAAATTCTAGATTGATGTGGGTAAAACCAAAAGTAGATGGCTAGAGATGGGTGATCATTAGCACTCAAGCAATTGGCCATGAGAAGCAAGTGTTTTTGGAGCAACTGAGTGAATGTGTCAGCAGTTTTGATGTAAGAGACCAGGTGTTAGTGATGGGTGATCTGAATGTGAAGGTTAGCAATATGGCAGCTAAGGGTATAATTGAGGTTCATGGGGTATTCAGCATCAAGAATGGAAATAATGACAGCTTGTGGAACTCTGTGCTGAACATGGACTGGTGATTGGGAATACTTGGTTTAAAAAGGACATACACAGGTATACATATGTCAGCAAGAGAGATGGTCAGCAGACAATACTGGATTACATATTAATTGACAGGCATGTAAAAGAGAGACTCTTGATTGCAAATGTGAGGAGAGGGGCAGCTGGTTGGATGTCTGATCACTAACTTATGAAGGCAAGAGTGGTTTTCAGAAAAGAGGATACAGTGTCAGTAAGAAGAGAGTGCTGAGAGTAAGAGAGCTTGGAAAAGAGACTTGTGTGAAGAAAAACCAGGAGAGATTGAGTGCAGAATAGCAAAAGGTGAAAGTAAATGAAGCAAGGGGGAGGGTGAGGAATGGGAGGTATTTAAGGTAGTAGTGGTGGTATGTGCAAGAGGTGCATGTATCATGCAAAAGTTGGCAGGCGGGTAGATTAGAAAGGGTAGCAAGTGGTAAGATGACGAAGTAAAGTTGCTAGTGAGAGAGAAAAGAGAGAGGTTTGGGCAGTACTTACAAGGAAGGAGTGCAAATGATTGGGGGATGTACAGGAGAAAATTGCAGGAAGTCAAGAGGAAGATGCATGGATTGAAAAAGAGGGCAGATAAGAGTTGGGGTGAGCAAGTATCAGTAAACTTTAGGGAGAATAAGATGTTTTGGAAGGGTTAATAATGTGCAAAAAACAAGATAACTTGAACCATCGGTGAAGGGGGCAAAAGGAGAAGTGGCAACAGGCAGTGATGAAGTGAGGTAGAGGGTGAGTGAGTATTTTGAAGGACTGTTGAATGTGTTTGAAGATAGGGTGGCAAATATAGGGTGTTTGGGTTGGGGTTGTATTGAAGCAAGAGAGTCATGGAGAGTGCCTAGTGGAGAGAGAGAAGGTGGTGAAAGCCTTACATAATTTGAAATGTGACAAAGTGGCTGAAGTGAATGTATTGTGGTTGATTCTACAAGAAAAAAATGGGTGACTGTGTTGTTGACTGATTGGTAAGGATTTTCAGTGTATTTATGGATCATGGTGAGGTGCCTGAGGATTAGCAGAATGCATACAGTAACATCGTATTTAGACAAGGGGATACAGGTGAGTGTTCAAACTACGAAGGTATAAGTTTGTTAAATGTACCTAGCAAGTTGTATAGGAGGGTGTGATTCAGAGGGTGAAGGTATGTACATATCATTAGATTAAGTCGTTTGCTTTTGAGAATGTGTGTGAAAAATACTTGGAGAAACAGATGAATCCATATGTGGCATTTATGGATCTGGAGAAATCATGTGACTGGGTTGATAGAGATGCCTTGTGGAAGGTCTTAAGAATATACAGTGTGGAAGGACTGATGCTAGAAGTACTGGATAGTTTTTCTTAAGGATTTAAGGCATGTATAGAAATAGGAAGAGTGGAGAATGAATGGTTCCAAGTGAAGGTTGGTCTGTGACAGAGATGTGTGAGGTCACTATGGTTGTTTAAATTGTTTATGGATGGGGTGGTGAGGTAGGTAAATGCAAGAGTCCTAGAGAGGGGTGAGTATGCAGTCTTTGAGTGATGAGGGGGGCCTAGAAAGTGAGCAAGCTGTTTGTTAATGATACAGCACTGATGGTAGATTTGAGTGAGAAACTACAGAAGTTGGTGACTGAGTTTGGAAGAGTGAGTGAAAGGAGGAAGTTAAGGGTATTTGTGAATAAATCAGGGTTATTAAGTTTAACAAGGTTGAGAGACCGGATAGTTCAGGTGTGAGTCTGAATGGAGAAAACTTGGAGGAAGTGAAGTGTTTTAGATATGTGGGAGTGGACATGGAAACAAGTGGAACCATGGAAGCAGAAGTGTCATAAGGTGGGTAAGGGGGCAAAGATTCTGGGAGTGCTGGAGAATGTGTGGAAAGAGAGAACGTTATTTGGGAGGGCAAAAATAGGTATGTTTGAAGATACAGTTGTCACAACAATATTATATGGATGCGAGGCATAGGCTATATGGTTAATGCTTGTAGAAGAGGGTGGATGTGTTGGAAATTAATTGTTTGAGGACAATATGTGGTGTAAGGTGGTTTGATTAAGCAATGAAAGGGTAAGACAAATGTGTGGTAATAAAAAGAGTTGAAGAGGGTGTGCTTAAATGGTTTGGGCATATAGAGAAAATGAGAGAGAAAACATTAACAAAAAGGATATATAGTGTTAGAAGTGGAGGGAATACTTAGAAAAGAGAGACAAAACTGGAGATGGAAGGATGGAGTAAATAACATTTTCAGTGAACAGGATCTGAACATGCGGGAGGGTGAAAGGCATGCAGGGGATAAAGTAAATTGAAATGCTGTGGTATAATGGGTCAACATACTGTCAATGGAATGAACCAGTGCTTCTGAAGTGTCTGAAGTAAACCATGGAAAGGTCTGTGGGGCCAGGTTGTGGGTGGGGAGTTGTGGTTTCAGTGCATTACACATGACAGCTAGAAAATAGATGTGTGCAGATGTGGCCTTTCTATGTCTGTTCCTGTTATCGTTATTCTTATTACTATTATCATTATTATTATTATATGATATAGGGGGACAACTGTTGGATGGTGTGAAAGCCTTTTATAGAGGAGCAAATGCATGTGTAAGAGTGAATGGAGAGCTGAGCACAAGTTTTGGGATACAGGTAGGTGTGAGGCAGGGCTGTGTGTTGTCGCCATAGCTTTTTAATATATATATGGATGGAGTGAGTATTTTCAAGGACTGTTGAATGTGTTTGATGACAGAGTGGCAGATGTAAGGCATTCTGATTGGGGTGGAGGGCAAAGTGAGATTGTCAGGGTGAAGAGAGAAGAGGTGGTGAGAGCTTTGAGGAAGATGAAATCCGTCAAGGTGGGAGGATTGGATGGTACTGCAGCTGAATTTATTAAGAAAGGGGGTGACTGTGTTGCTGATTGGTGGGTAAGGATATTCAGTGTATGTATGGATCATGGTAAAGGGCCTGAGGATTGGTGGAATGCATGTATAGTGCCATTGTACAAAGGCAAAGGGGATAAAGGTGAGTGTTTAAACTAAAGAGGCATAAGTTTGTTGAGTATACCTGGAAAATTGTATGGGAGGGTATTGATTGAGAGGGTGAAGGAATGTACAGAGCATCAGATTGGGAAGAAGCAGTGTGGTTTTAGAAGTGGCAGAGGATGTGTGGATCAGGTGTTTACTTTGAAGAATGTATGTGCAAAATAATCAGAAAAACAGATGGATTTATATGTGGCATTTATGGATCTGGAGAAGACAAATGATAGGGTTGATAGAAATGCTCTGTAGATGGTCTTGAGAATATATGGTGTGTGAGGTAAGCTGCTGGAAGCAGTGAGAAGTTTTTGTCAAGGGTGTAAGCATATGTACAAGTAGGAAGAGAGGAGAGTGATTTATTCCTAGTGAGATTAGTCTGTGGCAGGGGTGTGTGATGTCTCCATGGTTGTATAATTTGTTTATGGATGGGATGGTTAGGGAGGTAAATGTAAGAGTTTTGGAGAGAGGGGCAAGTACGCAGTCTGTTGGGGATGAGAGGGCCTGGGAAGTGAGTCATTTGTTGTTCACTAAAGATACAGCACTGGTGGCTGATTCAAGTGAGAAAGTGCAGAAGTTGGTGACTGAGTTTGGAAAAGTGTGAGAAAGGAAAAAGTTGAGAGTAAATGTGAATAAGAGCAAAGTTATCAGGTTCAGCAAGGTTGAGGGACAAGTTACTTGGGATGTAAATTTGAATGGAAAAAAAATGGAGGAAGTAAAATGTTTTAGATATCTATGAGTGTACTTGGCAGCAAATGGAACCATACTATCATTCTTTCAATCATCCCTCTTTCCTACAACCTACCAGGTATATATTCAAGACTTATACCTCTGTAATTTGAGAATTCATTTTTGTTCCCCTGCCTTTATATGATAGCACTATCAAGGCATTATGCCAGTCCTAATGCACTCCCCTTAAGCCATACATGCACTGAAAATCCTGACTAACCAATCAAACACACTGTCATCCCTTGAAAATTCTACTGCAATCCTATCTAACTCAGTCACTCTGTCACACTTCATCTTATACAGGGCATTAACCATCTGTATCTTACCAAACATTCACCAAAACTCTCTTAGTCCACATATCTTTGCATTCCAAACACTACACATCCAACAGTCCATCAAAATAAACACTCTATCTTGGCTTTACTTCTTTTCCTGTTATCATTTCCTTATCTGCTCTCTCACTGATGTTCCTACTTGTTCTCTTAACATTCTCACACTATTCACCAGTTTTAAAACCATTTTCTTGTTCTCGCTGAAGTTTGCTGATACTCTTTCATCCTGTCATTCATTTGCTCTCATTTTCAACCTCTGCACATTTCTCTTGACTTCCTTCTGCTTTCTCTTGTACATTTCTCCATCACTCTCAAACTCCTTCCTTTCATGTACTGCCTATAAACCTCTCTTTTCTCATTCACTAGAAATATAACTTTCTACTCATCCTACCATTCAGTTCCTTTAGTGGTGGGAGACTTTAATGCAAGATTGGGTGATGTGGCAGTTAAGGGCACTGCATGTTTGGGAGGCATATGTCACCCATGTACCACACACTTGACCCACATTTGTAAGTAATACTTCCCTAAATTTCATTCCCCTAGTTTTTCTTTTCTTCACCCTCTGCCACTCTTCACCCAACCTTTCTCGATACCTCCACACACAAGCCTTTATTCCAAGCTCTCTTACTTTCATGACCCTCTTCTCAACCATGTCATTTCCACTTTTCCTAAGGTCACAACAAACTTTCACACACATCTCCACCAAAAAGTGATTAGACATCTCACCAGTAGCCCCTCTCACTACACTTACTAATAGTCTCTCCTTTGCTTGCCTATCAAGCAATCCAAAATCTAATAATGCTAACTGATGCCTAACCCAACTCACTCATGCATTCTTATGTGCAGTATGCACCTTTTCCACATCATGTATTCCCAAACACTAATCTTTTTCAGCATATGACTTGATAAACTGGTCACCAATTTCATTTACTTTGGGTGGCCCATACCTCCCAAACATACTGTGCCCTTAACTGCCACATCACACAATCTTGCATTAAAATCTCCCACCACTAATAATTGATCTCTCACATTAAAACTGCTGACAAACTCACATAGTACCTCCCACAAGAATTGCGTCTCATCCTCAATCATCTTGCTACCAAGTGCATAAGCACCAACAGTCACCCACCTCTCATAATTCTTCTTGATAAGTAGGATAATTCACCTGAGCCCATTCCTTTAAAACCTTGACTTCTGCAAAGAAGCATAATTTCACTGAGACACTGGGAAAAAATTTTCTGATATCCTCTGTCTTAGTAAGGATGTAAACCATTGACCAAAACGAGATGTAAGATTATGATGCAAGATGGATGCAAGGAAACATTATAACAAAAAAAAAAAAAAAAAAAAAAAAAAAAAAATTGTTATTTTTGCACTATGTATCTAGCCACAGAATAACTTTTACCAAGAAAAAATAAGTGCTGTGTGTCAAGATAAAAAAGAATAAACAATAGGGAGGTGCTTATACTACCCTCTTAGTCGACTGTTGTATATTGTAGCTAGGTGATAACTGTGTCTCTTAACTTTTAAAATTAATATGGTGCAGGTGCAAATATGAAGAAAAAAGCATGTTGGAATTAGCCTTTATTACCAAGATCAAATGACAAATAGAGTGAATCATTTCAAGCTTACACAACACTGAAATCCTATGGCACTGCCTTTACACGTGTCAAAAGAAACAGAAGTTGGAGAAGTACTCTCCTTAAGTTTTTCACAAGCTAAAGGACACCTGAGCTAAATAGAGATCAATCATAAATGCACTTTAAAAATAAGCCTGCTAATCTACAGGGAAAACAACAAACTGTATGTTTATGATTATACATTTCCACAGTAGAACTTCTAATATTGTGGTCTATCAAGGTGAAGCCTTGGTAAAATCTAATTTGCTCTGATTAAACCTTATTCTGAAAGTAAGAATTCTAACAAACAGTATAGTCATAGATTATACCTTAATTTCTTGGGTCCCTTAGAAGATCTAAGTTTTTCATGCTGTTTGTCCTGGAATAAATTTCTAGATTTATGCAGATTACAGAAAAAAGTGAATGGCAATTATTCAAAACATTTCTAAAGATTGCAAAGAATACATTCTATTTTTCATACAATAATTTACTAACAAACATAAATGCATTCTTATGTCTATACAATTCTAAGGATTCATAAAAGATGGCAGCATTATGATGTTTACAAAAAGGCACACCAAGTACAGTAATTTTGTACTTCATAACATGATAGTGGAGCAGCCTTTTCACTAGAATGCATGGAATAATCTTACAAGATACCCTTTGTGGTAAATGGGTACATTTTATTGTATTGATACAGCCAGACTGGTGAGACAATGCTGGTTTTAAGAGACTACCAGCTTGTGCTGCTAGCTTTGTGTAATAATCTACTCCATTTTGCTCAACATGATAATGTGATATGAATGATCTGTATGGGGCTCACAGGGGATTCATGTGCAAAGGTGGTCACAAGGAAGACCTTTTATGCAAAACATGGTGCAAAAGGCAGCTAGTTATGCAAGACCCTATGCTCTAATTTGGTTAAGACTGAAAAGAAAGGTATAACAGGTGTCACTTTGCTACAAGGAAAACATCAGATTAGATAATACTGTATTTACTGTATAATGTATCCTACCGAAAAAGAAAGAGATAATTTTGAGATAATACTTCTTAAGATAGAGGTCTAAAAGAATGCATCAAAATCACCTACTAAAATTTCTAGTGTCAAATTGTAGTACTTCTTATTTCACCTACACCAAACATACATTATAATGATATGAAAAGAAAAATCAAATATAACGGTGGAATAAAGTACTTGCATTTCACTAGCTATCTCACTTCTTAGCAATTTTGATAAAAGTTCCCTCTAAAAATACCATCATTTAGATACTGATACTGTGTAAGATATGTACTGAAACTGAGCACAAATTTCAAGAAGAAATACAATAAAATAAACTGTCTTTTCCCTGTCCTTAATGATCTGGAATAGATAATAAAAAATACAAGACAAGCTCCTGACCATGAAAACCACTCCTCCAGTTCTCTTTTTCTACTGTTGAGCCCTCTTACTACAGCTACATAATTTCTGTGCCATTTGGGTTCTCCACTCACCATCTCATTTCTCTCTCTTCTAAGTGGGCATGCCCAGCCTCTAACCCTCTCAAAATGCAGGGCCATGAACAATGCCAATGACCTAGTCTGCAGGCTGACATACTTCACTCAAGGTCAGATGAGTGAAGCAGGAGGAACTTTGGCACTTTGGAAGAGCTTAGCAATCATCCCTGTGCAGCTTCTTCAATGATATTCTCCAAAATGGGTACTGCTTCACTGGCCAGGATGCCTCATGCTGTGTTGATCTCATAGCACAGGTTATCTTTGCTGAGTTGGAGTACTATGTCCCATCTTCAAGTAAATCTTGCTCCCCCTAGATGTGATTTGATAGCTCCTGCTCTAATACCTGTTGCATCAGAGACAGAACATACCAGGTAATGAAACTCCTCACTTCCCCTGAAACTCTCTCCACTTTCATTTCTGCTCAGAATCACTGCAAAGGTTTCTTTGTAGAGTAAAGTACACCTTCATAAAAACATGGTGTGCTGATTTGGTTTCTTATCCTACATGCAAATCTTTCTGATCCTCAACCAAAAGCATCTCCAATAACTTTTGTAATTCAACCTTTCCCCCTCTCTTCTGATATGATTAATCTACAGCTAACTCTCCAACTGATTAAGCCACATTTTTAGTAACTTAATTTCATCTAATTCAACTCTGGATGATTCTTCTCACAATCCAATGCCTCCATTTTCTCCCACTAAGCCTATGCTATATCCGATATTCTCCATGTGCAAAGTCTTTCAAGTACTCTCCCAACTCCAGGTGGACAAGGCATATGGCCCAGATGGCACATCTACTTGAGTCTAAAGGGAATGAGGCCTAGAGCTAACTCCTACCCCTTACTCAACCATTTTGCCCAGATTTTTCCTTCCTCCTGGAAGCATGCAATGTGGCAGCCCAACTCCAAAAGTGGAGACTGCTCTAACCCCCGTAACTATTACCCCACTGCCCTCACTTCTGCTTTCTTCAAAGTCTTTGAAACTCTCTTTAACTCTTGCTTTCTTATGCCCTAAAAATCCCATTCCCTTCTTTCTGATTCCCGGTATGGATTTGGTTTTCCTGCTTCCCTCTGTTCACTTATGCATTGTTTCCCGTCTGGCCATTCCACTGTGGTAGTCAATGATGAAGCATCTTCCCCTTCCTATTCTATCAACAGTAGTGTTCCTCATGGTTCTGTCATATAACCTAGTATCTTTCAACTCTAATTTCAACTCTCAATAAATGATCTCTCTTCTACTTCTAACTTTATTTACTCTTATGTGAATAATTCCTCTTTCCATACTTCAACTCATTTTCCCTGCCCTCCTTTTAAAACCTGTTCTCTTTCTCATGCTAAATATATATCCTCTCTCAATTCAAACCTGTGCAGCATCTCAGAATAGGGAAACAATAACCTAATCAAATTCAACAGTGCTAAAATGTGATTTCTTTCTGTATCTCTACCTAAGAGTCCCTCAATTTTGAAACTATTCAAAACACCAGAATTCAACCCCATAATGATAATAACATGTTTGGTACAACCAAATCTTACAATCTATCCTGGAAACCACAATCAACATAATCAGTATCACAAAGTCTGTTTTTCAAAAGCTTGAGGTGTTGTATATGTGCCATGATAATTTTTCTCTGAGCAGCTAATTCACATATACAGGGGTCTTATACACCCTAGTATGAGTTGTGCTCACACATATGGGATGCCTCTTCCTTCAACTCTCTCCTAACCACAGTAGAATGAAAAGCCTTCCATTTCTTTAATCCTTCTGGCATCACCTCTCTTTAACCATCCTTTCCTTATGCTGCGATGTTGCTGCTCTCTCTTTTTTCTAATGGTATTATTTTGACAAGTGTCTCCACTCCTAAGGCTTAGTTGCAAGGCACATGGTTGGCTGCTGCTTCCCATAGTTTCCGTGTGGAGACTGGCCACTCAAGAATTAAGCATTATGATCCTTCTTCTTTCAAACAACCAAGCTTTGAAATTCTCTTCCTCCATTTGTCTTTCCTTTTCCATATAAACTTTCAACCTTTAAGAGTTATGTCAAAAAACACATGCAAAGTCCTGATTAATTTCTACTCTCTTTTCCTCTAACTTTGTATCTTTCAACCAAGAAGGCCTCTGATTGGGGGACTGTTTTGCCCATAACAAGTCAGTCACTATAAAAGAAGAAAAATAACATTCATATACTGGCACACCTCACTGATCTAGTGCATATGTAAGACAACCACCATTAGATGAGTAAAATATTACTGGATTAAAGAGTTTCCATGAGTTTCATCATGATGGAAAGATTTCACTCTACAGTATATACCTTTCTGAAACAAACTGAGCACAATATTGGTTACATCCTTCTTGTAATCTTTTCTATTTCAAACTGCCTCTTCAACCTAAGCAAGATAGTGTCAGGAACAAACTAACAATAGCTTTATTCACAAATATCCACTCTGTCATATCTAATGCACAAAACCAGGACCTACATCATCTTCAGCTAAGCCCCATGGAGTACTCTATGGTCTATCTTGACTGCCTCATTTTCCCACTCATAGCATATGGCCCCCTAAACAGCATAAATACAGAGTATAAATACTAAAACTTAAAACTAAAGCAATTTCTTAAAGTTGGAACAGAAGGAGCCAAGTAAAGAGTGCTCATCCTTACTCAAAGGCTCAGGCTGGGGTGTCTGAGTGTGTATGTGGTCATGCCCTTGAGGGAGCTCCACATCGATTCCTTTTTTCAGTTATCCTATTTCTCTTTCCAACTGTGTTTACCTCTAATGCTGTTTGTTAATAATTTCAAATAATTTTCCCATACTTATGGTCTCGAATGATTTATCCTTATATCTTCCTCTTGCCTTTCTTCTTGTAAATTTAAGTTACAACTGATTTAGTCTTTTTACTTTCCCTTCTTGGAATGAATTTCAGATATGAGTCAAACAGAAAGTGTTGTGACCAAGTTGGTTTTGTGTGTGCTTGATAACAGATTAACTTTAGCTTAACCTGGTTTGAGTGGCTGGTAATTTCCTTGCCTTCATAAAGGAACCCCTAATAGCTTGGTTCATGTAATGCTAAAGTTCTTATGTTGTTACCCTCAAGTGACAGAGAAAAATGGTTGGTTACCTTTTTGGCTTAAAAAATAAAATTTTCAGATGCTGTCTGGTGTCACATCAGCTGACTGAGCTGACTGTTTCTAACAAATACTTTCTCTTCATTTATAATATTCCTCTATAGAATTTCTTCTATGGTATAAACTTCTTTACTCATTTTATGTTAGTCATTTACAATATCTTACAATGATTTAGATTTTAGTTTACCTAACTAAGTAACACTTCTCAACTTTTGATTTGAAAATCTGATTTCTCAACATTACTGTTATCTAACCATACAGTCTGCCCTTACATAAAGAAGCCTTTAAAGCTGTAGTTCCTCTAAATCTTAGGGAAAAGGCTGGTGCTCCTAGCTGTTATTTCTGGCTGGTATGTGCAATCACCCATTTGTAATTATCTGTTTGCAGTGGAAGGGGAGGGAGTTTTACACTTGTGGGGCCCCTGATCTCTTGAACATCCTCTACTTTCATACAGTCTTAAACTTCTGTATGCTGTCCACATGTGTGATCTCTTCCAGTTTACTCCATTCACACACCAGTCATACAATATAAAAGTACTTTTCTACATCTTTTCTTAACAAGTTTCTCACTTAATTTCATATTATGTCCTCTGGTTGTCCCACTTTTTCATATCTTGAAGACTATTCACAATCCACATATTTAATCTGGTTTACAAACACAAAGGTTGCTATCAGGTCACCCATCACTCTTCTATTTTCAATTTTTCCTTGGTGATCAAATTTAAGTCTTAAGCTAACTCTCTTGATTCTACCAACTTTGAAACCCCCTCCGGACCTTCTGTATTAGCTCTTTGTGCTTCTCTGGGTTTAGTGACCAAACTTGAGAAGCATATTCTATCTATGGCCTTATGGAGGGTATGAACAGCTTGCAAGATATTTCCTGCTAATGGTTGAAAGCTACTTATAGTATTTGCCAGCTGACAGTTTGTCTTCTTTACTGTTCTCCTAATATGGGACTCTTATGACTGGTCGGGACTGAGTCAACACCCAAGTCCCTCACACAGAATCCTGATGGTTATATCCTATCAAACAATAATTATATTTCACTCTGCCCAATCCTCTTTACTTTACATTTGGTCAGGTTGAATTTGATCAACCATACATAAAACCAACTTTGGAGTCTGACTAGGTCCCTTTTTAAGTTCATGCAATCTTGCTCACTCTTCACTTCCCTCATGACCTTTGCATCATCTGCAAACATAAAGTATTCAGGTAGTTCTAGCAAATCATTCACATAGATAAAGAAGAGGAACAGTCCCAGAACAGAACCCTGTATCACTCCACTGGTGACCTCCATCCATTTGGAGAAGTCTCCTCTGACTTGTGTCCTTTGTTCCTTTCCAATATGATGATCTTCTATCCATCAAAGGAATATAACCCTTATTCATGTCTAGTGATCCTTGAATAGCCTCTCATACAGCACGGTGCCAGCTGCTTTCTGGTTGTCTAAAACAATTCAGCGCAAACAATCCATCCAGCCTTCCCTTTTATCTAAGATAGAACTTACATTCTCACATAAATCTAAGAGGTTTATTACATGACTCTCTTTCCTGAAGACTGTTTAGCTTCTCAATTAGGTAATTTCTCCTCTGTAGAGGGTCAACCATTATCGTTCTTAACATCTATTCCAATACCTTACAGGCCACATTTACCAGGGAAATTGGTCTGTTGTTCAGTGCCTCAATGTGATCTCCTTTGTCATAAACGGGTATGACGTTTGCCCTTTCTCCACTCCCATGGGACTTTGCCATTCTCCAGGGACATCTTGAACAGTATTTCAAGAGGTCTATCTAGAGGATATGTATCTATCTTCAGCACATATGGTGAAATTTCATCATGGTCATGAGCCTTCAGTATTCTGTTAATTTCTTTTCTAGATCTCACTATTTCCTAAAACCTCCACCTAAACCCATTTAACTTGTGCTGGGGCTACAGTCTTCCATTAATAACACTTTGAACTTACTATTCAGTTCCTCATATATCTTTAAATCATTCTCTACCATTCGTCTCTCTGATTAGCCTCTCTTTAACTGCAAATTTACTTTTGATGAATTTATGAAATAGTTGCCACTCACAATTCCAGTTTATAAGTGGTGTCTGAACGTATTCCAACTTCAACACCATCAACACACCTGTTGCATGCCTCTAGGACCTTGAGTACCCAAACTCTGATGTTATCTGGCTCAAGGTCTGTCTCCCAGCTACCACACATTTCCTTTGTTTTGCTTACTTCCCCGTCTCTCTAGTAACTTCTCCTCAGTTAAACACCTCACTTTTCTCGGAGACACAGTTGTCTAATGATGTTCTCACGTGTCCCTTTTCATATCTAAACATAACCTTCATTCACGATTCCAGTTCAAAAGTGGTGTTTGTGCTCAATCCATCATCAACGTACCTGTTGCACACCTAAAGGACACTGAGTCCTCAAACTTTGATTTTTTTTTTTAAGGCTCCAGTCATGGACAAAAGTCCACATCAAGGCTGGGCCCTAATTGGAATATAGAGAGAATTGAGAAAGGGGAAAAAACAGGCAGGGAAAGTATTTACAAATTTTGAGACAGTGAAGAACCTGTCTCTTGAAATGAGCCACGTCATAGTTATTGGGAAAAACATGAGAAGGTAGAGAGTTCCAAAGCTTCGATGTGTAGGGAAAGAAGCAGTTATCAAAACGGCACACCCTTCGAGTTGCCGATGGCCACACAATAATTATCTGACTAGTGGTAGGGGCACACAAGCAGCCAGCTCTCAGGAGCAAAAGCCAAAGTAATACCTATAGAAGAGGTAAAGTGAACCAACATTGGTAGATTGCTTGAAAGGAATGTACCAGAGGGAGTTTTGCAAAGGAAGGAAAAATATAAAATGTGTAAGCAGAATTTTAAGAAGCAGAAAAAAGAAAGCAAAGGAAGAGTAGATGAAGATTTTAGAAAAAAGTTGAGTGAAAAGCTTTGGAAATATAAGAAATTGTATTAGAAAGAGGTGAAAAAAGAAAGAGGCTGATATTAGAATAGAAATATTAATGTGAGAAGTAAGAAAGGGGAGTTGTTGAATCAAGAGGAGGAAGTGAAAGTAAGATGGAAAGAGTATTTTGAAGAATGATGAACGTAGGAGAAGGGGAGGCAACAGTTGTGACATGCATGGGTATGGAGAATGGAAAGAAAAGGATACAAGTGCAAGGGCCTATAGCAAAATGGGAGGTAAGAAGGGCTATAATGAGGCAATAGGTAGGATAGGCACCTGAAGTGGATGACATTACAGCTGAAATGCTGAAGTTTGGAGGAGAAATTGTGACAGAGAGGATACATCTGATATGTAATTCAGCATGGAAAAGTGCTCCTTTCTCTGGACACAAGCAATGCTTATGGTCCTGATAGCATCCATCCCAGTGTACCAAAAGAGTGTGCCTCTGATCTTGCACCTGTGCTTCTTCGTCTGTTCCGTTTCTGTTTCAAAACAAACTCTTTCTTCTCCTTGAAAACATACTTTGATACATCCCATCCCTTAAAAGGGTGACTGTTCTGACCCCTTTAAATATCGTCCTGTTGTTTTGACCTCTACCATTTCCAAAGTCTTTGAATCCCTCCTCAACTCCCATATTCTTAAACATCCCGAAAATCAAAGTCTTCTCTCTGATCACCAGCATGGCTTCCGTAAGACAAGATCAACTGGTGATATCCTTTCCTATCTTACTGTCTGGTCATCATCCCTGAAAAATTTTGGGGAGTCATATGTAGATGCCCTTGACATATCAAAGGATTTTGACAGGGTGTGGCATTGGAGTCTCATCTCTAAGCTCCCTTCTTTTGGCTTCCCTCCCTCACTTTGCTCCTTCATATCTAGCTTCCTCTCCACCCAATCTATCTCTGTGGTTGTTGATGGATGAGCCTCCCCCCTTTTCTCCATCAAC
>JAYMFT010029768.1:0-49516 GCA_038088735.1 Panulirus argus
TATATATATATATATATATATATATATATATATATATATATATATATAGTTTCTAGAATTTGTGACATTCATTTGGTGATACTTAATAAAAGATTATCCCTAAATATATTATGCTTATTGATTTAAAATTCTTAAGGACACTCATCTCTTTTCTCCGACAGACGCAGCTTAGCTTCCTCAACAGCTGGTTTTTTGATTGCCACTAACCGCAAAGACGACGGTTACCTAACGTACCACCACCATATATTTAACCACCACGGCCACTGAACAGTGCGACCAACACTACCATAGGAGCCACTAACTCTTGCCCCTTCCATATACCAACACTTATCACAAGACACACGCATTTCAGCCACCAGCCACACTGCCAATACCACCACGAGCGCTCCTACTTCCATAACTATCATTGCCAGCACCACCACCGCTAGCCGTACCAGTACCAGCCTAACTCCCCAGCCACCAGTACCACCACATCAACACTACACGCCTGCAGGATGGCGCTGAGTCGGCGTGTGAAGTTTGGTTATGGCGTAGGACATGTCTTCAACGATCTGTGTGCCTCTATGTGGTTCACCTACCTCCTGGTGTACTTCCAGTATGTTCTGCAGGTGAGGTACCTTCCCCTCTGATTCACCGACCTCCAAGACAGGGTTAACTGTTCATCTATTTATTTATTTGTTTTTTAGAAGTTGAAGTAATTATTTTTATGGTCTATTATACGTAAGATTTTTATTAGTTACATAAATCTGTCCCGACACAGGAGAGTTAAAGTGGTGCCCAGAACCATCCTACACTCTCCATGTCAGGATTGCTAGTCTTACTTCTTGTCTCACCAAAACGGGACTACCGGGTTATTCCTGCCATCTTCTCCTTACAAACGCCATACACCTGTTCAAATCGTGCTTATTATTTTAAGTCATGATAAAGTCCAATAAACCTGTGTAGCCCCTTAGTCTCATGGCATCATTAGGTGCTAAGAACAACACCTTTAATTCTTATAATCTTCTAGCGAATTAAAGTTTGGACACTTTTCCCTACTTATTTGCAACGGAAAGGAGTAATAGTGGTGTAAACACTTGGTGTATAGAAGGCAGTACTAATGAACCATGACAAAAGGTTTTGAAAAACAGGGATATTGTGGGTAAAATGAGAAGAAATGAAATGATATAACTGCTTAAGATCCCCACCCTTCATGTTGAACGATGTTCCTTCTCACTAATCCGCGGTGCCGCTACATATCTCATTCCTCCTTCATGACATCATTAACTCGTTCATGCTTCTCATTATCTCATCATCCATCTCTTGGTGTCACTAACTCCCCTTAACCTGCTTTTGGCCATCCTTTGGTACTACTGATGCACCGGGAGGTGCTGACCCTCCCTGGGTACCTTTAGCCCCAGTGTTACCATACCCGCTCCGCGGAAACACACACTGGCACCATGTTCTCTCGCCACCAGTAAACCCCCTTGGCATTTATTACCCTTTGTCCCACTAACCCCCCTTTGTAAAATTGACTTCGTCCGCCACCATTAACCAGTGTTATCGCAACCTTCTATAACCACCATTAAACCCACTGACATTAGTTACTCTCCAGTGGCGCCACAAAAGCCATCACTACTCCTTGCCATCATTATTCCTTTGCCATCATTAACCTCTGTATGATATGACGCTCCCTCTCCTCGTGACTCAAGAATTCTCTTGACCTCTTCAATCCCCGTTAGAATGACTGATACAATTTAGCATCACTAACTCTATCTGTGCACCATTAACTTCTTTATAACTCCAATAACACACCTGAGACAATAAACTCCCCATAGGAGAGGTTGTACCTCTTTAATCCGGCGTTGTTTTCCGGCAACTCCCATGCTCCGGCACGTTTTTAATCTGCCGCCATTAGTTTTTGGATCTCTCACCAGGGTGGCGCTGTTAGCAAGTTCGCAGCGTTAAGGGGCAAAATCCGTTTATATACAGCCATATTTTAGCCCTTCAGTATATCATCCAAGAGACCAAGAGGTGCAGAAGATGGTGATAGTGCTAACAAGCGTAAGCACAAATCATTAACGATGCTTGAAAAGGGGATGTTACATAAAAATTAGATAAAGGAACTTCTGTAAAGACTTTGTGTGAGTAGAGTGAGATTGGATCGTCAACCTTGTATGACTTAAAGAAACAAAAGGAACAGATTTTTAAAGTTTTTGCTGAAAATGAAAGCCTGAAAAGTTTAAAATTTCGGAAACTTTGAAAGGTGCCGGGAGTACAGAATTATAAAGTGGTTTAAACTCCGACGTAATGAAGGTGTAAGCATTTCTGGGGAGATGCTTAGCTGCGACCAAGTGTGTGGATGAATTTGCACAGTTAGTGGCAGCCGAAAACTTAGCCCCAGAATAAGTGTATAATGCGACGAATCTGCCCAGTATTGCGTCGTATGCTACGAAAAACCCTTGCCCAGGAATTGAGGAGTCTCCATCTGGGTGTAAAGATTCCAAAGATAGGGTAATAATTCTTGGTTGCAGCAATGCTGCAGGAGCACATGAAACCAAGCTCATGGTAGTTGATAAGAGTGTTCACCTGAGAGCCTTTAAAGGAATGAAAATTCTTCCGCTTATCTACCGTGGTACTAAAAAGGGTGGATGACAACTAAACTTTTTCTTGAATGGTTTGAAAGTTACTTCGTACGTGAAACTAGAGCACGCTGCAAAGGAGCATCCACATTATCGGGCAGCGCACGCGGACACGTGTGTTAAGACGGTCATCAGACACTTTGTGGCAACTTTGACGGGCAATTCAGCGGAATGCCCTTGCCTGCAGATGGGCGATATCAGACAGTGCCTGGTGCTTTGACGCCGGGTCTGGAGCAACGGCGCTGCCAGCCACAACAAGTTGCCACTCTTTACTCCATACAGTTTTCTACACTGTTCTTTTTTTCGTTTTTACGCATACAGCTATAAATATGCTACACAGCACTTTCTTTTTTTTTCTTTTCAACTTTGCTGTGCATAGTGATACCGCACTCGTGGCCTACCGACAACCTACTGGCTACTGTTCGACTTGACTGCCCAACCACCTCAACAGTGTGGAGAACAACATAAGTATGACCGACAGACTTTGCCCGGTGAGGGCACTGCCTAGCGGGAATTGTCCGATAGTGTGTTCGTGGCTTAACTCTGTTGGCCTCGATCCAAAGCATAAAATATTCTTATTTCATATGATTGTTCGGCACACCCCAAAGCAGAACCTTGTTTAGAAGCATTATTGGTTGCATTATCTTGTGCTTTAAGCTCTGTTTACCTTTACTATGTATGTGGAATGAGCTGGCAAGACTAAAGGTTGGGTATATGTTTACATAGGAGGTTTCCTTAAGGGTCAATTTCTGTTTTCCGGTATTTTCTTAGGTCCGGCAGAGGTTAGGTCCCAAGGTTGCCGAATTACAGAGGTTCAACCCATGCCATTAATATCCCATGCAATAGTAAATTCAATTTGCCTCCCTGATCATCAGTTGGCCCTGCTGCTGTTGTTCTAAGCACCACTAACCCTCTCCAACTCTCCTAAGCACCACTAACCCTCTCTCATTACCGTAAACACCACTAACCCTCCTGCCACTGCCGTAAACACCACTAGCCCTCCTGCCACTGTCCTAAACACCACTAACCCTTCTGCCACTGCCCTAAACACCACTAACTCTCCTGCCACTACCCTAAACACCAATAACCTTCCTCCTGTTATAACAGCTGGACCGTGGACTATCCGGGTTCCTGTTGATGCTGGGCCAGGTTGCGGACGCAGTGGCCACGCCTCTCATTGGCCTACAAAGCGACCGGGGTTGTACCATCTGGTCGTATGGACCCAGGAAATCATGGCACGCTATTGGTATGTATTTTGCCGTGCTTTATGTGTCACACACACACACACACACACACACACACACACACACACACACACACACACACACATAGATGTAATTATGGTATCTTTACGGTCCCCTAGTCGTATAGGGATAATCATATTGACAGTGATCTGTTGTCATAAATCCCCTGGATTATTAATGTGTCTAACATGATGGATGGCTCCTTTTTCCTCAGGTTCACTGTGTGTGCTTGTGTCATTCCCCTTCATCTTCATTGTGTGTGGCCTCTGCTTCGCTGCGCTTGGCTTCGGCTACATAATCATGTTGGGCTTCATGATCTGCCTCTTCCAGGTCGGTCCTCTAAAAGCAGTCACAAACCTAAGCAGTGTGTAAAACCTTCATAACACTTGTTACAACCAATCTGAAACATTTGTACAGTCATTTGTTTCTCCCTATAACATTCTCTCTGTCCATTTGTTGTTTCAATATTACATTTCATATGAACGGTTGCTTAATAAAAATATAGATGTGAAAATTATTTGATGTCTGGAGGAGTGATTGGTGTTAATATGAAGAGTCGATCTGACGTGATAACTATCTGTAGAGCCAATGACAGTCATCCAACCTTCTGATTATTACTGTGTAAGCATAACTGGGAGAAGTTTAGTAATTCTGGTGTGCCTTTCACACATCCACCCTCTAGTTATTGTGTATGTAATATACCAAGACCAACTGAAATCCTGCACGTGCCCCTCATATACCATATTGATCCAATCATTCTTCTCCATGTACGGCTCTCATCCTCCCTGAATGTTCAGGCCCCAGCACCCTAAAGCCTCTTTACCTCCATCCTTGGTATCCCCTTCACACTTCCACCCACCAATCCTGACACGAACATCCTCTTGGTCAGTCTTTCATCGTTCATCCTCTCCATACGTCGAAACAGTTTCAGTACAACCTGTTTAATTATCTCAGTCAGACTTCGCCTACTGGTTTGTCACACTGCGCTTACTACCACACGCCTCTCTTACGCTATCATTCCTCACCCGATCAGCCTGCCTCATACCACGTATCGTCCTCAGCCGCTTAATTTTCAACACGTTCTCTCTCTTTCTCTCTTTTTGGTTTAAAGCCTAAGACGCTAATCCATACAACACTGTCAGGACTACTAACTATGCCTTCAACCATATCATCTCTGCCCTCACAAACCTGACCTCTCCTCCCATAATGTACGCAAGACCTTAGTCCCCTCTCCCACCCATGACACTTCATGGCATCATTCCCTGTCATGTCCACTCCCAGATACCTGTCGCATTCCACTTCATCCGAGTCATCCCCATTCAGATTCTGTTTCATCCCCTTATTGCACCTTATAATCGTACTTCTTTCACATTCGTTCTCGTCTTTTTCCTCTCATACATTATCGCAAGCTGTCAACAGCTTCTAGGGTCTCTCTCTCATGTTTGCCACCAGAGCTGTGCCATCTGCAAACAGTAATTGATTAACCTTCTTTTGACAATAGTATGATAAGTGATGTTCCCAGTCTGTAATATTAGTCTTCTGATGCTTGACTTTTGTTCATCTCATACAACTTTTGATACGTGTCTGACCTTTTGTATCATACACGAACTGTGATACATGGCTTTTGACATGGCATCACACCTCTGATAATGACACGAAATCTGCTGTTCAAAATGACATCTGAATACATCATCTTTGATGCTGGTATGACCTCTAAACATCTACACAACTTCTGATATTCAAAACACTTTTGATGCTCACACGACCCATGAAACATGACTCTTGATGCTGCTCACACGACCCATGAAACATGACTCTTGATGCTGAAATGACCTCTTATGCTCACATGACCTCACATATATACTCACGTGATCTGTACCTCTCACCCCGTTTGGCACAGTTTGGCTGGGCTGCCACTCAGGTATCCCACTTGGCCCTCATTCCTGACCTGAGTGACGTAGAGAGTGAGAGGGACGAGCTCAATATCATCAGGTAAGTCAGGTCGTTCTCATGATTGCTTTCCTGTACCTTATGTATGGGTCTCCCTGGCAGGTATAGTGAGTGACAAGTGGTCATATATACATAATGTAAGAATAATTTTAGTTGCAGATGTAATCTTCATTTAAAAGAATACACTCTGAAAAACTACAGGCTATTACTACACAGGTGTCCATCCAGTGATGATAAAGATGTATAAATGATTTCTCTTAATCTCTCTGTTGTGTTTCTTACATTTATGAAGCACCAAGTAAACATATCTAAATGAATTAATTGGAAGGTAAGCCTCCGGTATCATTAATTGCATGTGTAGGTAAGATCCCAGATGCAGAAAATGGTGTGTGTGTGTGTGTGTGTGTGTGTGTGGTAGTCCATCTGAACCTGTGAGTGTATCAGGGAGATACTGTAGTGAGCATAGAGATATGATTGTCATGATTTCAAGATAAGGTTTTTCATTTCAACAATAACCACAACTTTGTTATTGGCAAATGAGGATTCAGGGGACCAAAAAATAATGATACAAATAAACATATTATCATGTATTCTTTATGTTATTAATGTAGAACGTCTTCCTGTCCGGATGTGAGAGTGACTTACAAAGCTGTTGCATATGATAAGCGAAATCATACCACTTTTTATGTAGAATAACCATCATCTATATGAACTTTATTTCTGCATATCTGTGAAGGTTTCAGTGTATCTTCAAAACAATGAATGTGTGATCTGTTTTAAAGCTGTACCAGCTGTGCCCTTTTTCTGAAACGTTCATTAATTGTGTAATGTTGTCTGTTTTTTGCTTGTATCTTGCAACTTCCTGAGTAATTCCTGTCCACCATTCTCATTCATTGTATCCTCCACACTTTGTTCATTTCAATGCGATATCTCTCTTCGTAAACCATCACTTCTCAGACACCCGAGCCAGGATTGAGACTCTGACCAGGAATCAAAGACAAGTTGGCAGGCTTAAAAATACTGAGACGTAAACAAAGGATCATACAATCAGCAGTGCTGGAATATGATATCCATTCCGGCAGTGTTCCATCCCGCCAGGATGACATCGCGTAACCTGACCCGGTGTCCAGACTGTGGCACGTGTCACATGAGGTCAATGTTCTTGATACCCAACTCCCGGGTCACACCTTCCCCCTCCCCCACTCTCACTCCCACACCACAGGCATACCACCTGCCTCCCCCACTTTCCATGTTAGACCCCCCCCCCCCTCAACTATATCTCCAATCTTCCCCACCAATCATCTCCAACACCACCTGCCTTCCCCCATCATCCACATCACCTTCCTCCCACACCATCTGTCTCCACCATCACCTTCTGCACCTCTCCACCACCACCATCACCCCCACACTACCTGTCCTCTTTATCACCCCTCCACAACAGAACCTCCCCCCCCCCCCACGTCACATCCCCTACCACTTCTACAAGTATCTTTTCCATCTACGTATCTCTACAAGATATCACAGTCAGCGAATTCGGTAGACACTGACGTTATATCCTCCTCGGATACAGTGAAGAATAAAAGAGGTATGTTAGTACTGGGATCAAACAGGTGTATTAGTCCTAGGATTATATAGGTGTATTAGGATTATACAGGTGTATTAGTAATTGGGTCACACATCTATTTTAGTACTGGGATAAGACAGGTGTATTTAGTACTGAGATGAATAGAGTAACAGTAATACCAAATATATTGTCAACATCTGTCGTGTATGGAGGCCATCTTCTCTAGAGATTGAAATTCTACAATCTTGACGCTTGAGGAATTAAGTTGTGCAGTATTAGGTGATTCTGGTGAAGTTGTGACCCCACATCCCAGCACGTGACGTAATGTCAGACGTCCACGTGTTGTTGAACGACGACGATCATCTGATACGACGACCCAGACTTGTGTCTGATCCTCCCCCCTCCCTCCCCCATGGATGCGCTCCCTGGCCAGGCACGGGACTCCTGCTCCCTGATCTCCCTCACCCCTGCCCTCCTACGGGACACAGGCGCAACCTCATGAGGCCTATCTCCCCACACACTACCCGCTGACCTCATCCTCCTCCCCCATCATAACTTCTCACACAGTACCCACTATTGATAGAGGAGAGTGGGTGGAGAGGTATCCTCCCCACCACCCACCAATGTGGGAGCGGGAGCTGGAAAGGTATCCTCCCCGCCACCCGCCGGTGTGGGAGTGGGAACCAGAGTGGCTGGGAGAGGCGTCTTTTCCGGGGTCTGTTTACTCCTCTCTTCTGATGAAATCTAAAGATTATCGGAACAGTCAAACGTGATCATGCGATTTGCTGTTCCATTGCAAACTACGCCATTGCACCCTGCACGCCACCCTGAATATCGTACTCACCAGCAACACCGAGCTATGCCTCCAGCAGTGATCATAAGACGATAACTGTTGTGTGTAGGAAGGAGTGTGACGCGGTGCGGTGTCGCGCAAGTAGAGTGTGAGGGCTCGTGAATGAGTGGGGCTTCTGCCTGCCTGTCACTCACACCACGACCCACCCTCACACTCATCAATACGGGGCCTTGTGCCCATCCTCACTACGCCAACCCCCCGGGCTGGTCGGACGACGATACTAGCATGTCACCGGGGGATTACGACACAATGAAGACCTAAGGACGCCATATTTCTGGAGACATTGAAGAGGTGCGGTGTGAGGGGATGGGGGAGGGGCTGGAGTGTCTGGCTGCACGTGACGCAACTGTCTGTCTACCGCACGGTATCTGATACTTCCTCCCCAGCCTGATCCTCCTTTCCCCCAGTCAACCCCCAGCTTGACATCCTCCCTACCACCCCAGCCTGACACCCTTCACACCCCTGCCTGACCCCTCCACAATACGGTCGATCTCCCTATAACTCAGACAGTCCCTTCCCTCCTGGCAGTGTGGTCCGTCTGTGATGTGTAGGTCCGGCGCTCCTCGCAACCGAGACGGTCACACAGTACCAACATGTCTATCATCCTTCCTACCTCCCTCCCTCCTCCCTCAGGTACATCTTTGACGTCTGCAGCGACGTCCTGGTGTACCTCGTGGCTTGGATCACCTTCGCCGAGACCGGCTCCATATCCAACAGGCTTATCGACCCCGGTGATGCAAGCAGCTTCGAGGTATGTATGCGCCAGCGCTTGCTTCATCCTCGTTGCATGCAGACATTCATCAGAGAGAGAGAGAGAGAGAGAGAGAGAGAGAGAGAGAGAGATTTTTTTACAAGGTAGATTTACAGAGAAAGAGAAATTCTCATTTCCTATATTCATTTACGTTTGTTCTCTTCCTTTAACTATAACTTTTTAACGTAATACAACCCAGATTGTACAAGTATGTATTCAAAGTCCCCTTCAGGTTGCCATATGTTTGTTCGTCTGTATGACCTTTATAAATATTGTTATCAACCCTTTATACATGTTACAATATTTCTGAAAATATTTTTGAGTGATCGGTACTATATTCTTTATGATATACTCAACTTAATTATGTCATCACAAAGGGCAATATGCATGTATGTTCCTTCACTGAGAAAGAACCGTCTGATTTTCAGTATACGTTAGCTGTACTCGTTAATAATAATGTCGTGTCATTAGATCATGATTATCATTAATTTTGCTGTTCTTTATATGGAAGATGTTCACAAATTTGTAAAGCTTTTCTTATTTTGTTTTTCGCCTGTTAAAGAAAGTCGCCTCGTATGTCATTGCTTCTTATTCATTTTTTTCATGTCGCATAGCAACTTAAAATTCTTTTTTGTCCCATTCATTTTTGGTGAAGTATATCAAAACGATTTAGGGATAATGGACGATCAAATGATTCAAAATAGTGACAAGACTGACTCGAGAGTTCGATAAGTCTGACTCAAGACAGGGGCAAGTTTGTTTTAAGAAGATAATTAGTTTGATTAGGAAAGACGATAAGTTTGCGTCAAGTGTGATAAGTTTGAATAAGGGGAACGCTAAGTCTGCCTGAAGAGGATGGTAAGTCTGAATCAAGAAAATGGTAACTCTTAGTTAATGGAATGTCGGAAAAGTTTGGTGATCAGACTGAGGAGGATACAAGGTTTGACCCAGGAAGTCTGACCCAGGGCGTGAGTCAGGACTGACGTATCAGGGTAATGAGTGTGGTGTATGGGGCTAGGTAGTCTGACCCATCAGGTAAGCAAGTCTGCCTCAGGAGGGTAGTAACCCATAAGTGTGTCCCAGGAGATTCACAAGCATGACTGAGGCGGTTGGTGGGTGTGGCCCAGGTCACGTCTGACGGAAGTTACATTGTTGCAGATCATCACTATCATCGTCATCATCGTGGGCTCAGCGTTCACCATCATCTTCCACATCCTGACCCCTGAAAAGCCTTCTACCAGGAGACCAGGAGAGGCCTACCAGGAGGTGAGGACCTCGGAGGCCGAGAGGCCCACCAGCAGCGCAGACGTTCCTCCCCAGCAGGAACAGGAACCTCACAGACCCAGGGTTCAGATGCAGTGGCGAGACTGGCTAACTGAACCCCAGTTCTATCAGGTAAGTTGGTAGCAAGTCGCGAGCGTTCCTGTGAACCATACGACCTCTATCTACTATGCGGTTCCCGTATTTAGTGATATTGACATCGTATGCAAAATTTCCCAAAAGCACCAACATATTCTTTAAAAACCTGCAAAATCATGTAGTTGGTGACGTTAGTTTTATTAGTCAAAGAAATAGGATTTCATGATATATAACCTGAGAGAAGGGTTCACATTTTTTAGTCGTTTCATCCTTGCTGGGAGATATATAGAGAAAGAGTGAAAGGTAATTGCAGTAAGAGGTGACAGTAAACTGAATTAAGCAGAAATAGGAATTAAGCAATGACAGAAATTTCAAGCCTGGACTGAAACTGATTTGTATCTTAACTGAATTACTTTGTCTGGTGTGAACATCTTTCAGACAATAATACTCCAGCATTCTCCTGTTGAGCTATTGTTAACGAAGTGTTTGAGTATTCTCCTGTTGACCTTTAGTTGCTGGAGCAACCTCTGAATAGAGCATCACTATGTTTAGATGTCACTCTCTTAAGCTTTAATTACCGATAAGCACATTTGAATCGCCGCGTTAAGCTTCAATTAATGAGGAACACTTGAGTGTCTCCCTCTTGACCTTCAGATGGTAGTCAGTGGTTAATCATCAGTGCACTTGTTTAGGGGTTATTGTAAAAGTGTGTAGACACACATGTCTGAGATTGTATTAAGGATGTATACACATGTATAGTTATAGTAAGAACGTAAACGCTTGTTGGATTTGTAGCGATAATGTATGTATACATATATACAACAGTTAAAGTAAGTATATATACACATGTGAAAGAGCTATGATATGGATACGTACATACGTAATGAGGTTATATAGTGTCTGTAAAACATATTTAGGCATGGCACTGCATGCAGACGTGCTGTAGCCTCGGTAAGGATGTGTATACACGCCTTTATCGTATGGAAGCTTTGGCAAGAATATGTAAGCCAGTATAGAGGTTGTAGTGTAATAACTTTAACAATGCCAGGTGACTCTGCTGTACTCGGCCTCTCGCCTGGTGACCAACCTGAGCACCATCTACATGCCCATCTACCTGCAAGAAACCCTTCATGCCAGGCAGGTCAGTGTCTAGAGCTCTGTGTAATGTGTGACATTACAATATAGATATTTCTGAAGTATTTTCATAACAGCTTTAACACAGTAAGCCAAAACAATTTCCATATCATGATCATAATGAAAATAACGGTAAAGGTAGTAATAGTAATAATGATTATAATGATTATGATAATGAAAATAGTAATAATAATAATTATTATTATAATAATGATAATTATAATAATAATAATAATAATAATAATAATAATAATGATAATAATAGTAATGATAATAATAATAATAATAGTAATAATAATAATAATAATAATGATAATGATAATAGTAATAATGATAATGATAATCATTACAGAAATAGTAATGATATTTCTACTACTACTACAGACAATGATCATAATGATAGTAATGATAATAGTAATGATAATGACACTGTATTTCCTGTGCCCCATACATCTTTCACTTTTATCATCATGAGTTTCATTCCCATCCTTTTATTCTAATTTCTTTGCTTCTCATTATTCTTCAAACCTCATTCATCTCCAAGGTAGCTGTCATCCTTCATCTGTTCCTTCCTTCACTTTTGACTTGTTTATCGTCATTTCTCCTTCAGTCCTCCATTCTTTCTTTATGTGCCAACCATCCTTCAGCCTCCGCATTCTAGTCGGCCACGTACGTACATGGCTTGTTTCTCAAGGACTGCGTCTGCCACTGCAGGAGCTGTCTGCGATAGTGCCCCTTGTGATGAGTCTCTCTGGCGTTGGGGCATCCTTCCTTCTGCGGGCGATAAGGAAGGCCTTGGGAAAGAAGGTCAGTTATTATACGTCATACATTCGTCACAAGCTTTCTGGCTGTGTTAGTACATCATTTCTGCAATGTATTGTACTTAGGAGTAATTTCTCACTGACATTTAATGTAAAACACAGTTATTACTGTAGTATAAACTAGTTTTGGTGTAGGCTATCTTAGAGTTAGGGTCTAAGCTAGCTCAGTAGGAACTTAGGCTGGAAAAACCTAGGTTGATAGTGGTGGAGGGAGGGTGTGAGCTTGGCTACGTGCCACTCGTCACACTGAGATTCAGCAAATGTCCGTCTGTCAGGCCAGCGTGGTGGTGGGGATCTTGGTGGGTCTATTGGCATGCACGTTGTCATCCCTGCCGTGGATGCCTGAGTGGGGGGTCTTCAGCGTGGCCATCCTCTGGGGAAGCTCCGGTTCCCTGTTGGTCATCATCTCCCTCGCTTTCACTGCAGATCTCATCGGACGAAGCACAGTAAGACCAGCTTCTTGTTTTTTCTCGTCTGATATGATCGTATAATCTTAGTGACTAATACATTCGTAGGATTAACCAGACTCACACTAACTGAAGGTGATGTCTTCATAATCTTCCTTGTTTGTGCTTCATATAATGGAAATATATATAATATTATTTAAATGGCTTGCAAGTTTTATCTTCATCCACAGAACAGTTCAGCCTTCGTGTATGGCAGCATGAGCTTTGGCGACAAGATTGTGAATGGCGTTGCCGTTTTTGCCATCCAGGAACTTACTAGGTAAACCTCTCTTACTGGGAAACATTATCTACTGTATGTTGACCATAGCCTATATGACTGACGTATGTTTTGACCACAGCCTGTATGACGTCTCAAATTGAAATTATCTTTAAGCAATTATCCTTAACAGCTTTAATCACCTGAACATTTTTAATAGTCAAGGTTTCTTTTTGTGAAGTTCTTACTATAAAGCTATGAAGCCAGGCTGATTCAGACATACATACTTCAAACTGGAAACGAAAACAGATTGTGTAGTTGGGGTTGGCTTAACCTTGAGGCCATATGGTTAGGTAGATGACTGGAGGCTAACTGATGGCGCACTTACAGAGCAGCGTGTCAGGGGCCCAACTGCTCCTCGTATTACCGTCACATCATGAGCCTGGGGATCTTCGTGCCGCTTATGTTTTGCTTCATCGCCATATGCCTCATTAGTCGCCAGAAGCTAGGACGAACCCGCAAGCTGGTTCAAGGTGAGTACCCCAACCTCTCTGAGCTATTGTTGACGGATCACTCTTATCTTCTTTCTCTTATCAACACCAGCGTTTTCTCTGTGTTCTTCTGCCTCTCAGGGTCTTCCTAATTTCTATAATATCTTCCTCTTTATCAAATGACCAAATTCACTCACATGCTGACGACTCAACGCTGCATTCCTCCATACACTTCTTTCGAAGCAGTTCCGCTTCTCCGGCTCAGCCTACGTCTCGTCTCGTCACAAGGATTTTCCAGTGGGACAGATGGAACACAGTTAAATTTTACACCTCTAAATTACTTTTTTTTTTTCCATTTCTCATTCTCAAAGCACTGACAGCCTTTACTTCTGTCGTTTCGTAAATCCTCCGCTTAACACAGCAATCGTTCTTGGCATCACTGTACCATCCAGTCATTCGTGGAGACCTCACGTTTCACAGCAGATGAGTCTTGAAAAACAGGTATGAAACTGGGAGTTTGGTTCCCTATTATAATTGGTCTGATGGTCAGAGGACTGACTCATCATCGACTGGAGTAATGCTGTCACATCCTGGGAGTCTCTAGGTCTTCATATTCTTACTTGACAGCGTCGAGTCCAAAGCAGTCCGAATCGTCCAAACACTTAAGCTGACTTCATTACTTGACCTATTTCCCTTCTGCCATAGTGGCGCTTTCTCCCGCTCATTTGTAGTTATCTTTCTGGATTATGCTCCTGAGGACTGACTGCTTGTGTACCTTTGATAGTAGTTAGACCACATGATACTCCACAAGCCACTGTGTCACATAATCATTGTGTGGCATTGGTAACTGAAGGGTACTCCGTTGTAACGTCTGTTTCTCTTCCTACATTGCTAAGCTTTGGAATTCCTTACTTTCTCTTTTCTTTACTAACAACTGTGACCTGACCCCTTTTTCAAAGGCAAACTCTGTACGGCCTGGAAAGCTCTTAGATTTGAATTTAGCTCTTTCCCATTAAGCATTCTAGTGTTTCATCTAAGGTCTGGAAGTAATGAGGACTATTAACGGGACTGAAACAATTTCCATGAAAAAGGAGAAAACGGTACTTGTGGAATAAAGTAAATGTATGATTTTTTATATTTGACGGTGATTGATATTTATGGCCTGACCTGAAATGTAGTGTGGAGTTTGCTGTGTTTGGGAGAGATGTTGCTGGTGTTTCCAACATCTTACTTTAGAGAACATAAGTTGGTTTTAATCATGAATGTTTACAGTATTTATGTACAGTATTTCAGACCAATATCCAGGGGACCTACATATTAGAAAAATGCTTCTTATGTCGAATCCAGACGGTTGTCACAAGATTATGTTGTATATTGACTTCAGGACCAACCCTTTCCATTTGTTGCACATTATTGACCGACGATTATATGTATTGTGAAGTATTTCTTATATACACACTTCCATTAGATATCAGAGTTGGATTATTATTGGAGAAAAGTTTCTAATGTTCCTTTGACCAGCAGCCCAGCGGGACGAGGAGGCCAGCGGAAGCTCGATCAGCTCAGAGTCAGGTGAACTCCTTCTTTCCACCGGCACCAACCTCGGCTACGGTGCCATCACCAAGGCCTGATGAGCCGCGTGTGTGTGCACACTTCAGCAGCAGCTCATCAAAACCTCACCACGACAAGCATCATGAGTTTTGCAGCTGCAAACAGTTCCCCAACGACAGGAACACAAGTTCTCTATTTCTTAGAAGAAATAATGTAGGAAGCGAAGAAGTGTCCTAGACCTAAGGCTCTAATCAAAATCCTTTATTTCCATAATTAGTCTGTCTGATGATACGAGAGTAATGTTAGAGAAAGATTTCTCATTAATATTCATAGAAATGACTGAGAAGGCTCGGGAGAAGCATTATGTAGTATGCATATCTTTTTTGTTTATTTTTTTGGATACATAATTGTCTTGCATCTCATCATTTGGTGCTAATCTTTAGAGTCTGTCCGTAAGACAGAAGTGGATAAAAAAGGGATTTGTGATCACGTCTTGGTGAGGTCATCTGATGTTTGATGTAGGATCGGCTGACCAGAACATCATTCGTAAAGATTATCCATCAGAAAGGTCTTCACTGCTTTTGAACTTCATTGTTCACAGGTGTAACAAGTGGAAGACAAATGAACTGAGACAGAAAGCTGCTGGAAATATAAAGACTGTGATTTTTCCTGTCAAGGAACTAAATCTTAGTTGACGGAACAGATTGTAGTTGCCAGACTCTTGGTAGATGTTCCATTATCAAATTACATAGGAACAAATGATCATTGATAGGTGTAAAATCAATTTGATTCAGGCTCATAAATGAATTGCAAAACATTACATGTAGAGTAACCTAACATATTTTCCTTTGCAATGTAGTAGTTCTTCGGTCATATGCCTTGTGTTCAGTTAGACTTAAACTGTTTTAAGTTACGCAGCAGTGGTGGGTGTGCGGACCTCACTGTCTTGAAAGTCATACTTGATATCATCTATTCTATAAGATATATCTTTTACCTTTGTCACCCTCCATGTAGAAGAGTAAGGGTATTGCCACTTTTAGTCTGTTTGGCTGTCAGTGTATGTGTCTGTGTGGGTATTAGTCTCTCAATGTGTCTGTGGGGTCATATATATATGTCACTGTGTTTCTGGGGATCATAAGTATGAAAAGCATCAGCTAGGTTGGGGAGGGGATGATATATGTGTGTGTGTGTGTGTGTGTTTCTATCCGAATATGTCGCCTCATTCCATATATGCAGTTCGTCATGTAATTAAAACTGAAAATCAGTGGAGTCTCCTAGTTCCTCATCATTTAGATAATTAGTGTTGAATTGTTCAAGAAATCCGAAGGTAAACTGTGTTTACCTTCGCGTAAACCGGAGCCGAGTAAACCTTTAAGAGAGATTCATCTTGGGCTGAGCATCGTTTCTCTTTAGTTAGCGAGACTGTAGTTACTGCCTATTTTTCGTACATGTAATTCACAGGTACTTTACGGCTGATTATTATGGAAGTGGAAAATTAGTGTAGGTTTATAATAAAAGAAAATAGGTTTTTTTAAATTCTTGGGGCATAAAGGGGATGATTATCATAAGAATCTATCACATATGATAATCGGTTTGTGAATTCTGGAGGGACAGAAAAAAGCCATCATGAACACTTGTCATCATCCTATTTATGGCAACATGACTAGTTTTCATGACTTGTTTTACTTACCCCATCCCCTGAAAAAACACTGGCTTGTCATATTTTCTGCTGCATTTCTTCCCAACGAGAAAGTCGCAGATTTTATTAGCTGTTTGTGAAATATTCCATCGATCATTGTTCCCGTTGGAGGTGTCCTGGCTCACCCCATACTCTGTATCCCTTGAAGTATATCCTGTGACGCATAGCCTGTCTATCACATCCTCTCTGGTATATGTCTTCATGCAGGCCGAGTAAGCTACATCCACTGGGGGGGAAATGCCCTTCGACACATTCTGTACACTATACACAGCATCAGATAATTGATTACTGGCTTTACCTTGACAGTAAGTGGTCGTTTAATGCAGGTGTGTGTGCCGCGTTGTGGTGTGTGTGTGTGTATGAGTGGCGGTGTTGGTGTGCTGGTTACACGATACTCTAACACGCACGCCTTCCTACCTTGGATACGCTTTTGTCTCTTCGTTCTTGTTTATTTTCTTCCAACAAAGTGTTCTCTACTTTCATGTTTCTTTAACCACTTGGATTCAATATAGATGATAAATAGAAAGTAGATTATCAAAATACTATTCTATCGTTCCCATGATTAGGGTTCCAACTTGGTTTCGACTTCAGATAATGTAGGTTGGCCTCAGAGTATTCTCTCTACTGTATATTTACATTCTTTTGTTACTTTTATAACCATTTTCCCTTTTTCTCCAGTAAACCATGTGATGAGACCCAACCAACTGACGAATTGTGTCCAACGTTTTAGTAACCTAGATATACCATGATGCACTACCCCTCAAATTCACTGTAATGCTGAAAACTGATATTACTCATCAAATTTTCTTATGAGGATTCATATGTAATACGCTTAGTCGATCACTGCCTTAAACATGATATTGATTACCATTGATTACATAGATTCTACAATATTCATACAAGACTGGTTGGCATTGAAGTATATAGTAAACAATGGGGGAATATTGTGGATGTCGTGGACGTAATGCGTCATCTGTACATGAGACGCAGATCTATAACAAGGACAGCATTTGTCTGCACAACCACTGATCGCCAGGCGGGCAAGAGAACCGTCAGATGAAATCACAGTGGCGAGAAAATCCACAGGAGAGAACAAGAACACAAGTGAGTGGGAGAAACTTAATATGAAGCATGGAGAAAGCGGCGAGGGATCTTCACAGGAGAGCAAGTTAACACTTGGAGAAGTACAAATGAAACAGACCCCTTAGAAGAGCCCAGACGAATGGACCTTACAAGTTAGGGACATGAGATAACCCTGAGAAGAACGAGAAACACTAAGGCTCCAAATGTTCGCATGAACTCACAAGAACTCTCAAGAAGGGCAAGAGCATATTTAGAAGACAGCGAGCGACCAGCAAATGCCATAGCATAAAACACTCAAAAAGGTCGAGAACAACAATAAAAGACAATGAGAGAGGACAAGGAAACCCTTGTGAGAAGCAAGATAGGGGCAAAAAGAAGACACAACAGTGAAATGATACGAGAGAACTTACAAGTCGAGGGGCAAATGGCTCTACCACACGGGAGGGGATGGATGGACCCTTCTGACGCAACAAGAACCAATCCAATATCGACTAGGCTACCCAGCCTGCACACCAAGTTTCCTTTACAACAGAGCTAAATCAACGTAAGAGAGCGGAGGCATGGCAAGAGAGGCAAAGAACACCAGCACAGTGATGCATATATGTATACAGGGTCTCCAAGTTTAGCAACAAGAGGTCGTTCATGCCCGTGCCACTGGGCCGGGTTTTTCCGCCAGATAACATCAACAGACCTCTTAGCCTAGTTAAGGATACGTATATCCTTGAGTGGATATGAGATCTACTTATTACATTTGCACTGTCAGCTGCGCATTATATTCAATCTTAAACCAATTGCATTTAAATTATCCTTCATGAATACACTCCCATCAACACCACCTTGCGCAGGGATAACTCCTTGTGCTAATGGTAGTGTGGTGATTCTGTTTTTGACATAATTATACCCATCGTACAGTACCGTACCGCGCGCCTTCTCGGCCGTCCATCTTCTTACCAAGAAATCCCATACGCTACATTAATTAATTTCTGACAGCTTCAAAGGGATTCTGTAGTATGCTTCTGTCTGTATTCCACTGCATTACGATACAGTCTCTCCAAATAATTATTGTTTGTTGTTTGAAACAATACCGGACACAACCCCCAGGTCTTTGGTATGATATAATCAACAATAAAGTCCTCTACTATTCCTTGCAAGATTAGTGTGTACCTAAATCTGAAAGCTAAATCTCAACGTAACTAGAATGATCCTGCGTATGTTCCATATATCTGGCAACATACTAACCTAACCTAACCTCGCATTGATATAGCAGTCGTTGATCTTACTTTTTCCCTTCAACCATATCTTACTTCATATATTTTCTGCGCTGGACAGAGACACTGCTAATATCTATTTGCCTTCTGTATATTTTACGATCACTTGCTAGTTTTTTCTCAATAACCTCCAGTTTTACTATCTTAAGGTATATCAAAGGTATCTTAAAAACATTCAAACTGATAACTCATATTATTGTATTGTATCTTTGTAGCCCTATGTGAGAGAGAATCTGTAACAATTTTATCGGAATTATTTTCTTACGAGTGTATGTATGTGCCACAGACTATTTACAGAGGGAGGAAAAGCTCGCCCAGAGCGTCGATTTCCCGGTGGCTCAACAGATGACGTTAGCGTCGCTAACTGAAATGGCATCACTTTATATATTAAATCTAATAAGAGCTTTCTTGTCTTTCTGTTATAGTCTTTGGTCAGTGCCTGCCCTCAGAAACGTACAAGGCGCACTTGAGCTCTTGGCAGAGCAAGTAATGAAGTGTTTGTAGACGCAGTTTCTACAAATATGATAGCATTAATTATGGTAAACACTCCACTTTGTAAGGTAGGTGCCCAAGTATCAATTCTAACACAATCTTATTCTGAAAAACTGTCTTACGGTGACAGACCACAGCAGTCCTGAAGTTCCCTAAAGTTCCGGATACTAGAGTTGTCAAACGCACGAAATCAGTGAGGAAAAATTTGAAAAGCAAGGCTCGGGTTTATCCCCCCCTTCCCTCACACACACACACACACACACTGATAAATATGTCTTAAGTGAAAATTTTTGTTTACACAAACGGTAAGGTAAAGGAAAGGGCATAACATTCATAGATAGATTGGTAAACATACCAAACTAGGGAACCGACTATTAAAGTTTTAATTGATTTTACTAAGCATATTAGCACAATAGTAAGTATGCACGTTACAAAATCTAAGCTATTTACTTTACGAAAATTCACCGAGTTTGCTAGCCTTATTTTACCAATCTATTTTGTCAGTTTTTATATAAATCACATCACACATGCCATATACTCTACTGTTTTTTAACAGGTTTGCCCTCTGTGAGTCCGCTATATGTGGTTTTCATTAGCTCTGTCACGTCTTGTTACCCGATGGCCTGAAATCTCAGCTTAATCTATAATAGCTTTGATAGTGGATAAGTCACTAAAGTTAACCTGGCGAGGATAGTGTTAATTCATAGATTTTCCTTTTTTTTTTTTTTTTGCTTAAGGTTTTGGATACCTTTGAGACCCATTTAGACAATCTGATCAACGAATGTTAGGCGTACGCAGAGATAATAAGAAAGCCAACCAGGTATTCAACTTTCGAAGAAAAATGGGAATTGACTCCATAGAAATGGCGCCTACTTTAGTATCGTCGTTAAACTTCATGAAATATTAATAGTTTTCTTTTGCAAATAGATGATTTAGGGAATGACAAATGCTGCTATAAAATGAGTTCAATTAAGGAAAATTACTGGTAACGGACCTTTTTAAGCAAGAAGACTAACTGGCTAATGGGAATACTCGAGTGTTAAGTCTTCTGAAAAAGTATGACGTAAATTTGTATTTACCATCAATAATTAGACGACAAGATTTTTTATGTAAACTTTCAGTTGTTAATAATGGTAAAAGGAAAGATGAAGCATTTGAATTTTAAGATTTTACTTTAAAATTCAATGCGGACAGTGTGCTAAGTTGTGACAATAATAACATACAGCAGTCATTCAGTGATTGATGATGCTCACATTGAAAAAAAATATATCAATGGCTTCTGTTTCCCTTGATTTGGTGAATATTCAGTGGTTTGTAAACATCTCGTCATCCGAGGCATCTGGAACGACGAGGGTACAACACTTGAATATGATGACCTGGCCTTTGAACTCTCCATTAAGCCTCAAGTTAAGGCCAGGCCATCGTACCTAAGGGTCTTAACGTCATGCTCAAGAGTCGAACCACAATGTCCAAAGGTCGCAACGTCATCCTCAAGGGTCGTACCACAGCGTTCAATGAGCCACTGTCTATATCCATGACGTCATAGTGTAAAATAAGGATTATAAGAACGTAGTAGTAGGCTGCTTAGGGACATCTGAAGAGAATGTTTAACGTGGAAGGCTTTAATGCAGACACAAACAGATATATTCTTTTAATTTTACCTTTAATACTGTCCATGTTCATTTGTCTTGGGGTTTGGACGAATATAATACATGAATTCTCACAATTCGTGACTGTTGCTCTTCTGTTATCAGTTTCAGTGTAATCTATTTAAGCATTCATTAGCTGCATTAGAGAATGGTTCTTTAAACTAAGGATATAAGCTGCTTTAGTGAAGGGTTTAGTTCGCTCATGCAGAATTAGCCATCCTAGTAAAAAGTTCATCTAAATCAAGTTAACTTATCAGTTATGTTAATTAGAGGTTCACATAACTTGTATTAGCCGCCCGGGGCAAGATTTCATTTAACTTAGCTAGTCGTAGTTACAGGTTCACTTACTTTAACACATTACCTGCTTTACTGACAGTTCGTTTAATTTAACGTACTAACCGCCCTAGTGAGCGCTTTCGATATTTAAATATCAGGATTCTTCCGCCAGTCAAGCTTGAGGGTTGAACATATGTATCGAGAATTACCCACATAAATTCATGATGGATACATGAAGACCAGTACTTTTTTTTTTTTGTCTTTTCAGGTGTTCATATATAATGAACAAAAAGATTTACTAAACAGAAGGCTTAGTGTTTGAACCTTTTTTTCATAATAACAGGGACGTCACGAGAAGCGGTATGTCCCAGTCAGTATCATTCCGAATGAAGACAGAGCATGAAAGAGTGAAGATATTGATTAGATATCCACAGCTACGCTGTTCGAGGAAAGGAGGAAGCGTAACGGTCAATCCTCGCGTAGCTGGTCTCCACACACAGTTTATGGAATCAGAACTAGGGTTGTGTCTTGTCACGGACCCAAGCCATTCTTAGTGGCAGACACACAAAGAAAGCTTACAAGAGCAGTGGCCGAAATGATACCTGTAGAACATGCAACAGAGGGCAGCAACACCACGGCGGACAAAAAGGAATGGTTCAAAGGGTGGTGTTACTTGGAGAAATGATGAGACGGACAGCTTTTTATTTCACTAAGAGATAGTTGGAGCTAGAGGCAATTCAGATATGTGAGCAATACTCCTTACTGATGCGAAAATGTCCCACGTAGATATGGAAAACCTGCACATGAGAAAAACTAACAGCTTTTGGAAGGCAGATCTTGTGATGCTTATTTTCTGGGGCTTCCAGGATCGAGTTGAGGCCATGGTTCTGACCAACATTATTGCAAGTTTGAATAGTATTGAGATATAGGAAGAGATATAGATAAACCTTGCAGTTTCTTTGTACACACCATGATTTTCAGATTGATTGAAAAAAAAGTGACAAATATTTTGCTGCACAAGACATATATAACAGAAAAAGAAAGTCCAGTTAGCTCACAAAAAAGTATAATCTTAAGGGTAAAAACTAGTGGAGGTAACATTTAGAATATTATTGGAGTGAAGATGTATCTTGCCATAAAGACCCTCAGATCAAGATGACTTAGAAGGAAAGGATCGTCTGATCGCAGACTGAGACCTTCTCAGCCTTGTGAAGCATCTAAACACAGCAGTAGCCCGCCAGCCACGTCGCCTCACTCCTCATACTACTTGACATCGTCCTCAAAGGGCGATGTGTTTTGTACTTACAGAGTTAAGCATCATGTCAAGAGAGATGAAGTTGTATTCCGTAGGTAAAGTCAAGGTATGGATAAAGTAAAGCCAACCTACCCTACTGAGTTGAAACTGTGAGTTATATCTCGAGAACTTTATGTGGTAACTCGAGAATTATCGTAGGTTTGAGAAGTTGAAATGGTTGTCTTAGCGTTCTAAATGTGGTCACTCCGTGAGAGACTAATTTTCCGTGGGGCATGAAATCATCTAAAGGTGAAATCACTGTACTCTGGGTTGGCCATCGTACTTAAATGTTATTGTTGACGTGCACTTCGGTGAAGCATGTATCCCAAAGGATGAAGTCATTAAACCCAAGGAATGAAGTCATAATGCACATTAGGCTAGGTTTTCGTTATCATAGGTTAAAGTTGTCGCACATACAGAGCGAAGAGACGGAGCTCAAAGAAAAAGTCAGATTTCATAGTATATTTATCGTATGCATCGCAATGAAGGATTGAAGCAAACGTCTCCCTTGGACTAATGTCTCATGAACTTAAGAGCCTGGAGGATATTAACCTCTCGTGGGTAGTTGAGGTATCTCCATGGGCCCATGGAGGGAATCTGGTCAGCGTCGGTGCAGGAACGACAACAGTGGTAGGAGACGAACGGAAGGCTGCACTTCTTGAAGCGGATGGCGGTCTCACAAATTCTTGAATGAGAATGATGAAGCATTTTGAGGGCGATGTTACTCCTGAAGGTGCTGTCCTCACAGGGCTGCAGAGTCGCTGCAACAGATCAAAAATCATCCATTACTAGCGAAGGTAGGAGGTCTACTTCCTGTCATATTGATAGTATCCAGCAACATACAGATGTTCCACTAACCTTGTTAAAAAATACCTGTAGTATAAATCACGTAATTCAATACATTTTCCAGGTCGATGAAGCAAAACAAAACTAGAATATAATACGCTTTAAAATATTACAAGGACATAAAACTGATACCATTCAATATAAGAATTAACAGAAAGTTTCCTGAAAATATAGAGAAGGATGTCGTCATATTTCACAAAGGATAATTTGACTGAATTATAGATCATTTCTGGTCAGTCTCAAACCGAAAAACAAAGGATTTTGTACTAATTTTTTTATATACATTACTGGGCACCGTGGCGTCTAGTGTTGCAACTCTGATTAGGCTTTGTGGCCACCATATGTATATACCTTGATGAGACCTGGAAACTAATGTCAGGGCCCACACTGTAGTGAAGGCTGGTCACTCATGTCAGGGCCCGGACTACAGTAAGGGCTGGTGACTCATATCAGGGCCTGTACTACAGTGAGGGCAAGTCAATCATGTTAGGATCCTGGACTATAGTGAGGGCTGTTCTTATACCAGGACCGAGAACTATGGTGAGGGCTGGCCATGTCAGGACCCAGAAAATTGGGCCAGAAAATTGCAGCACCTAACGGTAACATTTCTCTGCTACAAGAAACCATGTGACTACGGACCACAGTGCAGTAAGCGGACCCTTATCAATAATTTTTTACACCGTGTATCGTCGTTTGGAAGTTGTCTGTTCTGTGTATCTCAGTACATTACGATTAACTGATTATGTATAGATAGAAATATCGGCAATTTATCGACTAATTTGCCCTGGCTGGTCTAAATAGTAGAGCGAATGACTTACCCGTTGTTGTTGTTGTTGGCCGGGCTGTCGTTGTGGTAGTGGTGGTGGTTGTAGTGGGTGGCGGAGGCTGGGTGTTGCTGCTGATCTCTTCTACAGCGTTCTGGAGCGCTGTCAGTCGGGATGTCACATCAGATTCCATCTCTTTGATCGTCACGTCTACCATGCTGAAGATCTGCTGATTCTGATTTACTTCCTCGACCAGGTTTTGGAAGACTTTTGTCAAGTTCCTGGTATTCTGAGCCTGACGATCTGACACATCCGAGATGGCTGCCCCTAAAGCCGCTGTCAGTTCCTCCTTGTCATTCTTGGTTGACTCCAGAGACGCCAATATTCTGTTCAAGATCTCTCCACTCTCACAGGTTGTTATGTCTGTGGTCAAGTTTCTGATCATCTGTTTAATACCAGCGAGCTCAGTGTCCGTCAGCTCCTGCAACATGGTGGACACCAGAGTTTCAGATGCCAAGTTAGACATGACGCTTTTCACGTCCGTTACTGAGGTGGCAGTCAGTGTTGATATCTTACTCTTCAGTTGGATCAGATCTTCCTTACTAGCCAAGGCCGATATATTCTCCTGTATCCGAGCTAGATCGCTGGTGAGGGAAGATATTTTGTTGTCTACGCCGCTTACGACCTCGTTGGTTAAGATGCCGATTTTCTCTTCTACCTGTGCAACTGCCGCTTCTGACGTTTTCGTCATCTTTGCCACGAGCGTATTCATTACTCCTGCCATTTTAACACTGAAATTTTCGAGATCAACGTATTCTACCAGCTGTCCCTGGACTTGATTGCTTAAACACGTTTCTTCTAACTTTGACTCCAGTATCTGTAGGCGTTCTTCGAGGTATTCCTGTTGGTCTGCCAGAAGCCTATTTAAGATCGTCTCAATCTGAAAATTCAGGGTCACGAAGTACGGCGTTTCAGCGTTCGGTGTTTCGTCGTCGCGATCATACTCGAGCGGGCCAGACTGGGCCTGGGTCAGCCCCAGCAGAAGCAGGGTCCCGAAGAGAGTGAGCCACATGGCTGTAGCTTGATTGGATGCCGTCCTACTGTTCTTGCCCACTACTGCAGGACTGACGCTGGAGCGTTCTCTCTCAACTTATTAGTTCCCCGCTCAGCCGCTAGATGCAATATCTTCTGGTTAAATTTACTCATTCTGGAATTCATTCCTGGATCCAGCGGTTGTTTTCCAGCTCACCTGTTGCAGATTATTGAGGGTATATTTATCCTGCAGTTAAGTAAGGCAAGGGATATTGTGTCTGCTCTTCCTTGCTGTTCGACGATGCAATGCGAATACGCACCCCTCCGTGACCACTAGATGGTAACATTGAGACTGATGTGCGGTTTGTTCACTTGGATTTTCTACGCAAAAGAAGGGTGAAGGGAGGGGGGGGGAGTAGATGGATAGAGACTGAAGGGGGAAGGGATGGTAAGGTAAAGGGAGAATACATCATTTTCCCTCATCATGCTAGGACTGGACTTCAGGTTGATGTTTAGCTTTTCATTTGTTACCAGATTTATTTCTCCTCTTATGAGAAGTTAAAGTTATCTTATAATGTTTATCTCTTTTGTATAAGAATCTAATTCTATCTGTTAATTGGCACAGAAGCCTAGAATTATACGTCCACAGGATCACTGGCGTGATAGGATTGCTTCACACGCACGTAATGTTACCTAAGAAAATGATCGACGTCAGTGAACTTAAGCAACAAGCATGACGTCAGAGAAAGGTTAATGTCGCACACACATCAAAACAGAAGAAACGCCAATTTTTTAGAAAAGTGACATGGACGCCAAATATTTAAACAGATGACAGGCAAGTGGCGTAACATCACGTTTTAGATTAAGTTATTACAGACCTTTTGGTCATGCCTTGTAAGTTCAAGCGTTGGAATGTTCTACTACTTCAAGATTAACCTACAGTAACTTGATTGTAACTTGTTCTGTCATTATATTGCCCTATACATTGCCTACAATCCAGACTTCCCTTGCCTGAACCAGGATGTCCTGGTGCTTGTTTCCAGGACGTAGATTAAAGTTTGAATATCGCAAATTTACCTCTCCTGGATATGGCTTGGAACTAACCTGGTCATTTAATAGCTAACATAATATAGATTTTTTTATTATATTCATAAAACTGAGTTCAGCACATGCAAGACTTGTTTTCATTGCGTTGCCAAATTAATCATATTTATGTTTACTTCTGTTTATGGATTACATAAGTTTTGGTACCAAACAGTAGCCACGTTGTCTGTTGTTATTCTGGATTCCTTAAAGTTGCCGACAGAGGCAACATAACACATATTTCTATCTTGTTCTTCACTTATGCCTCCGGCGCTTCTGTGGTCGCGCGCTGACTGACCTCGTTCCGGGACACAGTTGCAAGATTTAAAAGCCTATTGTACTTTCAGTTATTCCTTGAAAGCAATGAATAGGATTTCCCCTTGCTGATCAAAACCACTTCATCGATTCTCTCTCTCTCTCTCTCTCTCTCTCTCTATCATTTCTTCCTTAGGTGAGGGAGCTTTACACGTGGGAACCCACCTCATTTATTTTTTCATGTACTTTTTCACATATTTGTATAATGGAGATGAGTTTTACACTCGTGTTGTCCCGTCTCTTAACCTTGTATATATGTACTTTGTCTTTACTTTTATGTATGTAAGCACAAACAGACACACACAGCCTAAGCCAGGTGTGTTTGTGTGTGTGTGTGTGTGTCATAAGAAGTAAATATTTTGAGTCACCTCTTCAGGGAGCCACATCTGACCTTGGTGGAGAGGCTTGAGATATACTGGTGGTGTTTAATGTTAGGGTGAGCCTGGGGGGAGGGTGGTCAGCCCTGCCTGGGTTTTTCCTGTACCCCACACACAGAGGCACCTTGTTACGGGCTTCTAGGAAGCCTAGGACGAGCGGGAGTGTCCGTGGCGCCATACACCCGCGCGCCCTCTGCCTCCAGCTCACTACCTCAGGTTGGCATAAAGCTCGGCAAAGAGTTAATTTTCTTTTTTTTTTGTCGAACTCTTAAGTTCTCCCTCCTCCCCCTTTTCTCAGTCTCTTTAAATATTTCTGTTTGGTTTAAATCCCAGTGACGAGTAGGACTTCTAGAAGGAACCGTCCACAGAAAAGAAAGAATACATATATGTCTGAGAAGCACATGTTATAAGACAAAGGACGCAGGTCGGGACAGAACATGGGAAAGACAGAATATCCGCCACGCGGGAGACCCGCCACAGCCACTGGTGGTCACCCAATCCACAACTCGGTAGCGGGGTAACGTGGATTTGGAGCACATCACAAAACACTGGGCGACCTGTGGATGTGGCTTTTAGCCACCTTGTGGCCTGGGTAGTCGGTCGGACACACCACCCAAGGTTCGAATCCAACCTGTGGTGTGTATATATGTTTGACTTCCTACAAACATAGATGAATGGAAGCACTTCCATAGTATAAGTGTGGTGAATGGAATAGACTAGTTAATGAAACTGTTGACGGGAATAGCTAAGTCTGCCTTTAAGAAACTGGGTGACCTGTTTAGATGTCGAAACTTCATCTCTTCCGAACAGTTGCTCCGATTATACAAGGGATCGATTCGTCCTTGTCTGGAGTATTACTCTCACATTTGGAGTGGTTCTAGCTCTGTTTCCGTACTTGACAGAGTTGAGTCGAAAGCGGTCCGACTTATAAATTGTCCCAGGCTATCTTCCAAATTTGACCCCCTTGCCCTACGCCGCAATGTTGATTCACTTTCCCTCTTCTATTGGTGTTATTTTGGCTTTTGCTCCCGAGAGCTGGCTGCTTGTATGCTTCCACAACTAGCTTAGACCACGCAATAATCGGCAAGCTGCTGCGTCACATGGTTATTGTATAGCCATCGGCAACTCAAGAGTGGGCCGTTTTGATGCCTGCTTTTCCTTACATGTCGAAGCTTTGGAACTCTACCTTCCCGTGTCTTTCCCAATAACTATGACCTTGCACATTTTAAAAGACAGGTCTTTCACTTTCTCAAAAACTCGTAAATACTTTCCCTTTGTCTTTTCTTCTTCCGTTTAACAATTCTCTATATTTCAATTAAGGCCCGACCTTAATGTGGACTTTTGTCCGTGACTGGAGCCTTCAATATAAAAAAAAATCTAAAAAACTTTGAGAAAATCTTACTCACATGTCTAATGACTGCCGCCTCGCACTGTATAAATAGGAAATACACAGACACACACACACACGCTCGCGCACACACACACACACACACACACCAAAGAGCAGCCCAGCATCAGAGGAGGGGAGGCACAAGTGGTCACTGTCAAGAGCTCTTGAGCTTATGTGTGATCACGCTTCACACACATACAGACACACACACACACGCACATAGAGGCCGAGGTTGGGTTGCCTGCAATGCCTCATCTCTAGCTGATTGTCCCGTCCGGCCCGACCCTAAGGGCTGCCTCTGTGCCCGTCCGGCTCGGCCCTCAGGGCTGCATTTGTATTGGTCACTTAACTCGTAACTTTCCCTATGGCAGCAGGAGACGCCGCTAGCCTTCCTGGTCCTGGGAGGGGGGAAGGGGAGCCCTCAGCTGGTCGACACGACGCGGCGGGAAGCAAAACTGGCCCACACTGGGCTGACAGGCCTTGTCCCTGGGCCAGCCTGCTTCTGGGTTAGAGCTGGAGACCCTACTCAGGGCTGAGGACACCACCTGGGTCTGAGGGGAGGGGGAGGACACCACCTGGGGCTGGGGGTAGGGACGGAACCATGGGCTGGGGACATTATTCAGCGCTTCGGAATGGGAACAGCAGTTTTTGGAAAAGCACTTGAGGAAACATTTTTTTTTGTGCAACAGACTTGTGGCCACGTAGAAGTTGCCAAGGTAGGAGAAGAAGGTTCATGTGGGTACCAGTGGTAAGTGCGAAAGCCAACTCGTAAAAGGAAAAGACGAGGATGAGATTTGGGTGCCCGGGAAAGCAAGGTATCACCCTGTATGGACGCTTTGGTAAAAGACATTTCTGACTGCAGCAGGATTAGTCTTGTGGGACAGATGTTAACACTTCTAAGTGTACAGATGCCGTTGGTATGTGGGGCAGCTGTAAACAGAAAGCAGCTGTCTCGTTAACTTGCATATATTTCTAGAAAACAGAATACCTCTAACTTTACTCTCAATGTTCTGCGAATGATGGTATAATATTGTTTTTCGTTGGTTTGAGTCGTAGCGTCGTGCTCAGGGGCGTTCCATCGTGCTCAGTGGTCGTAGCATTGTGTTCAAGGGTCGTACTATCGTGCTCAAAGGTCGCACCATCGTTCCCAAGGGAACTACCATAGATTTTCTATTCCCGACCACTTGATTGGAACCTTGGGAAAATTTTGCAGGCTTAGTTATTCTTTATGACTTTTTTATTTGATACATCGTACATTACTCACAGATTGTTGTGCAGCGTTTGCTACGTCGTACATTTGTCACAGATTGTTGAATAATGTGTGCTACATCGTACATTACTCATAAATTGTTGTACAGTATGTGATACATCGTACATTAGTCACAGATTGTTGTACAGTGTTTGCTACATCGTACATCGCTCACAAATTGTTGTACAGTATGTTCTACAACGTACATTATTCACAGGATGATGCACAGTATTTGCTACATCGTACATAACAGACAGATCGTCTTATAGTATTTGCTACATCGTACATTGGCCAGATCAGCAGGATATACCACTGGTCATCACCAGGAAATACCACTGATCATATTCAGGATATACTACTGCTCATCACCAGGATATACCACAGGCCATCACTAGGTTATACCATTAATCATCATCAAGATATACCACTAAGATTCATCTGTCTACGTGCTACACACTATCTACCGCCCACTCGTTCGTTACTACATGCGTGATCCGATCATTTGTGGTTCCTCAGGTGATATAATGGCACTGAGGGCTGGCTAGTGGCGTGATATATGGCCCCCCAAGGGCTGGCTAATGACGTGATATATACCCCCCTCCCCCCTGGGGCTGGCTAGTGGCGTGATATATGGCAACCCCCCCGGGGGCTGGTTAGTGGCGTGATATATGGCCCCCGTGGGCTGGCTAATGGCACTGCTAGCCATCGACGTGGGGGAAAATTAACCACCTCCCTATGGTTAATATGTTCTGTCGCAGGTAAATGGTTAATTGCTTCCCTTTTGAAGTCTGGTATTGTCTGGGGAGACCGGTTACATCTGTGGCTCTCTGTTGTCTGCAGTGCCAGGAAGACGGTACGACCCTTGAACACGATGTAACGACCACTGAGCACGACTTTACGACCCTGAGGTATAATAGCGTGATCCCTGGCCCGACCCTAAAGGGGCGGGTTTAAGGTCAGCTCATCATACCCTAGGGTCGTACTGTTGTGTTCAAGGGTCGTACCGTCGTGCTCAAAGGGTCGTGCCAACGTTCTCAGAGGGTCGTACTGTCATGCTCAAGGGTCATTCTGTCGTGCTCAAGAACACTGCCGTCGTGTCGAGTGTCGTTGCCGTCTTGCTCAAGTGTTCTTCTGCCGTGCATAAGTGTCGTACTTCGTGTGGACTGAGACTATGGGTCGCGCATTCTCTGCCCTATGGTCCCCAGGAAAAGTCAGGTACCTCCGTCTGTTCCTGGTCTACCGTCCTAGGCAGAGCTTAACACGTCCGTCTGTACGTCGTCTACCGTCCTAGGAACAGACTGACCCGGCGTGGGTAGTGCAAAAAGCGGTGGGGTCCCATCTCAGGGATCTGGCCGGCTTCGGTACAGGTCTGGCAACAGTGGTAAGCCACGATCTGCAGGGAACACTTGTTGTACCGCACAGCTGTGTTGCACAGGTCGCCATACGCCTGCACCCCGATGAACTGACTGTTCAGACAAGGACTCACAGCACCTGTAGGGAGGAACATAGGTTTAACTGTCACAGGAAGCAGGAAAATGGAGGTAAAGTATCGTGCGCAAATGGTTGTCATCATATGCCCGTTCAGCTGCTTTTACTAATTCATTATGTAACATTGTAACAGAGGGGGAAAAATCATTCTCGGTGCTGAGGTTGCCATCATACCTACACAGATACGGCAACCTCCGAATGTTGCAGTGCATCGTATTTGGGGAGTTAATTATCTTATCTTGGCGTTGGTATCGTACTGAAATGATTTTTATCGCACAAGCGTTACTTTACCTTACATTCTTCTTGGAGGGTTGTTTGAGCTGTATACCTAATCGACTGCCAAGGTCAGTTATTCAAACTGTCAACATCAACTTATAAACTACCAGTTGAAAAATCTTGAACACCTTTATCAGATGTATATCGTAACACGAGAGAAAGTTATCGTACTCTAGTGTCATGTCATCTTAGTCAGGAGCTGATACCTACCTAGTCTACGTGCCGGGACGCAGGAGGGGTCGCAAAGATAGGCTTTATTCTTTAGGCCAGAGAAATTGCACTCAGGCATTGTTGCTATACACGAGGTAGAATTATCGTGCATGGTAGTTATCGAAGCTAATGACTAAATTGTCATGCTGATGATTTATCATTCTCGAAACTGTGCATTATCGCCGAACTGTAGTGTCCAGAGCTAGAACGCAGTCAAACACAACCTCTGGTGGAATCACTTGTCGAACCTGAGCAACGTCGATGGGAAGAATGTGTTGCTCATGCAAATAATGTTTTCCAAAGGATGCAATTTTTGATCGTGAGGTAGAGAGCATCCTTATGTATCGGCAAGGGTTTAGTACTGAGAGAGAAGAAGTTAGACGACGAAAAAGATAGAATCTTGAGCGACAGGACGTATTATATTCGACTCAAGCTGAAGTATGGCTCATCAGCTTGGTCTCCAAGCTTGATGAAGACATGGAACTGCTGCAGAAGGTCCGGTGGAGCACAATAAGGACGCTGTCAAAGGTCAGTGAAACGAATAAAGATGGGGAGAGGATTAAAGTCCTAATTCTGGTCACATTGCCGGATATCTGGAGACGAGATAACCACCTCCAAATACCCAGGGGTCATGAAAAAGATAATATGGGGCGGTTGTTGGGACTCCAGAAGCACAAGACAGAAGGACACTAGCAAGCAAGAACACATCAGGAAACTAAGGAGGAACGTACCAGGAAACTAAGCAGGATACATACTAGAAATCTAAGCTGGGTTATTGCTAGGAAACTGAGCTATGAGACACCGTATGTGGACAGCATAAAAGTTAAATAAAAAGGTGCTTGATAGAAGGGAATGCTAAAGATATGGGGCCCCACGCGTGAAGAACCGCCTCCCGCACAGTATAGATAGGTTAATTAATTACACACATGTACCCACGCACACGTTATATATATATATATATATATATATATATATATATATATATATATATATATAGTTTAAGAGACGGGGCAACAAGAGCGTAAAAGTCTCTCCCCGTAGCATATAAATAGTAAATGATGAAAATTATGGTCATGCATACACGTGCGTACACACTTGATCCATAACTACATACGCATAGGAAAATTTGTGCGAGGTGTGGTGTCAGTGATTGTGTACCGTTGTCTCTCCAACAGAGGGAAACATATTTTGTTTTGCTTCTTCATTTTTATTTTCTTTCGAACAATCAGCAACTTAATCCTAGCTATCTGTTGAAGATGCATTCAAATAGTCCCTTACAGATCTTGCCAAACGCATCTTTTACTAAGAGTCAGAGGTGACTAGTGTAGTTAAGATAATGATATAGCGAAGTTTACCTTTGACCTGACCTGTAAATGAGCATGTGAAAGGCCTGTCGTGTCAAAGGCGTGGTGGAGGAAAGGGTGTAGTGTTAGATCAAAGGTTAATGGTGTTGTGAATGCAATGGAGATGGCTTTTGACTTGACTTGTTAGCGCGTAGTGGAGATAAAGTTGTCTGACCTATGTGTGTAGCTATATTGCGTCATGACCACCTCTGACCTTGCATCAGCACGTACCTGGGGTCGTGGTGCTGCTGTCCGACTCTGGGGTCATATCTGGGGACGATACTGCCATGCTGTCGGTGAGTTGCTGGGTCAGGTCCTCGAGCGTCTGTAGCCTGTCCACTAGCATGTGCTCGGCGTCCTCGAGGGCGAGTGTCATGCCGGAGAGGGCGTTGCCGTTCTCGTCCACCTCCTCCGTCAGCTGCTGCAGCAGTGCCCCGAGATGGCTCAGGTTCCGTAGCTCCTCCTCCCTTGGGATGCAGGTCTTGGCTACCTTCACCAGGTCCTGGTATAGAGGCTCTAGGGATTCCAGTGACCTGGAGATCTTCCTGGTGTAGTGAAAGACATCTGCTGAAGAAACATTACCCAGGAGGGTCAGTATGCTCGCCAGTCGATGGTTCGCGACCTCCAGCTGCTCGTCAACGACGCCGTCAGACGAAGGAATAAATGCCTTACCGTTGTCTTCATACAGAGTGTTCCTGGCGTCGGCACACGACCGAACTTGGATCTCCTGGAGGTCGGACTTTGTTGCTAGTGAGTCTCTTTGCTCCTGCAGCCTCTTCACCAACTGGTGGACCTCGGTAAGGAACGCCCGGCGTAGTTCGTTAGCGAAACGCGCCGCCATGGAAGACATCTTCTCCATAAACCTGTCCAGCCTTTCAGTCGTGGTGTCCCTTACTGCGTTCACAATAAGGTCCGTGTCCAACGCCTGAGGATTCCCACACGTCCGATCGACGTACAGTTCTAACTGTTTAAGACGATCGTTGATGGACCTCTCCTGCTGGGCCAGCATGTCGTGCATCGCTGTGACGATCGCCTCGCCCAGCTCCGATAAACTCGAGTCTGGATGTTTTGGGGCCATTTGCTCCTGAGGACCTTCCTTCAGGCTCTCAATGGGCCCCATTGCGGAGGCGTCACAGAACCCCAGCAGGAGGAGGCAGGGCAGCAATACGACTTTCATGACGAAAATGTAGGACTCCTGACGCTACGCTAGTGGGAGACGGAATGATGGTGGCCGCCAGGAGGGCACAGAGCAAGCGCGGTCTGTTGAGGAAGGAACCTGTTCACCGAACAACTGGTCTAACCAGGAACATCCTTTTGCTTACGCTGCCCATTGTTGGCGCTGCTGCAACCGCTTACTTACGACCGTAGGTTTACATGTTTCATCATACGTGGGACCAGACCTGATACTGGGACCAGACCTGATACTGGGACGCAACATGATCTATACCTGAGCGAAGCTCTCTTTGAAGCATTAATAGGACTTACCGTGAAGCTGACACTAAGCCAGACTAAGACTGTCCTGAAGTCATACCGTGATTGGCCTTGATGCCTGTTGTAGCCATTCATCCGGGTTAGATTTAAGGATATACAAAGAGTAAAGCTTATAAGTATGATGGGTCATGCTTGCCGTCATACTGAACATGTTATCGAGTCCTACATTTGCCACTCTTGATAGTAAGAAGGATGTATACATATCCTTGGCTGTTGCTTCAGCTTGAAAAAGATTCGTTTAAACTTGTCGTGGATAAGGGAAACAGGTTCAAAATACTGGTGCATTAACATAATTTTCTTAATTTATCTTCTTTTACGATAAGAGAGATTTCCAGGTGCATATACTGGAAACTCGACCCGCGATAGAAAAATCATGAGTACATTCTCATCGAAGAACTTCTCACTCCAAAGGAATCATCCTTTTCCTGCCACTGATTGTGATGCAACACTGAAGGAACAGGAATCAGGAGGGTTTCATGTCAATCGCTTGTACTCTTACTTTCTCTACAGTGGTCCGGCCAGATAAGAGAAAAGTTTGATATAAGGTCGTTATAGTATCGAGAGGAACATCAGGGTCTCCAGAAAAAGAGTACAAGGAACTTAACACGGATACATTTGGATTTTTTTTAGTTCACTTTAAACTCCAGCGATGAAATTACCTTCGAAACGTTTTTTTTTTTTTTTATGTTAGCTGAGACGGCACGGGCAGCTAAGGCCCTAATCAAGTCACAATGATCAAAATTTTGTTCTTACGCTTAAAGTATTTATTTCGGTTCTTCATTTGATAAGAATCCTGGCAAGCATTTCAATTAGTGTGAATTTAGAACCATTAATGTTTCATTAAAATCTTGTTCATTCTTTCCAGTTCCAGATATCTTGAAATTTGGACAGCACCGGGTCAGTGTGTGTGATACTCCGTGTACAGCACCTCTCCTCGTTATATATTATCACCATATGAATTAAATGACTCAGTGGTGGACAGCTGAAGTCTTTGGGGTTTAATCCTATAAATTCGGTACAGTACCTTGTATCTAACATGATCTGTAACCAATCAGGCAGTTAGTTCTTTAAATGTTAAATACCACAGAGTTAGTTATTTTTTCATAAATTTGCCCATTAATGATTGTATGTTATATGTAAATAGAAAAACTGACTTTTTACTTCTTTAGTGAATGTTTTTCTCTTTTGGAGAAAGGGCCATGATATATACAGTGAGAGCTTGTATTATCTTAAATACCTGAAGGTGTTTTGGAGACTTTTTTCTATTGTTTATAATTTGGCCCTGACAGTCGATAGACATTAAACCCAAATAACCATGCAACCACAGGTGTAATTGAACTGTGTGGCAAGTTTTCGTAGTATGAATTCGTTTGACTGCCACCCGGCTTCCAAAATTACTTGGCTATAATTATATACCCTAATTCTCTTATAGAGAGACTCCTTAAACTAATATTTTTTTCTTTTATGTAATATATTCTATTCTATATAGCGGATATTATCTAATAACAGCAAAAAATTTCCATCCTACAACGATGAAGCCATATGAAGAAACCGGACATATTGTTTTGTTGCCCATCGTTGTAGCTGAAGTTATTGTATAGTTATAATCCTGTTTTTTTTTCAAGTGTCCATGAATTATTGTTCTTATTCATCCATATTTAACATTATAACATAGTATGACTATTAGCCTTAAGAATAGTTAGAGAATTAAATGTATATGAAGGCACTGGTAGCTATCGCAACATCGTACGTTAGGCAAGGCAGTAAAATGGAGAAACATGTTCCAGCAAAAAGGTTCACTTTGCAATAATGCTGTAAAATATTTAAGTACTGACGTAAATTGTAACAGACACTATTGAATCACCCAGCAAAACAGTGTTCATTGCTTAGTTTAACCAAGGACAATAATGTAAGTATCCATTAATGTACAATTACATCAAGGCAGCAGTAACGCCTGGGAGGAATTTTTGGGTCAAATTTACTACTTTGTCCACACATTAACACCAACTTTAGAGAATAAATGATTTTATTTCATATTGCTAGTATAGTATTTAGGGAATAGATTAGTTAGTCGCATGTTTTAAAAGAGTAACCTATAGCAGTGCTCTAACCCACCCTCAACCTTAGGTTCCGGTGAACAATTGCCTGGGTTGTTTTGTTCATATATATCGTGTGGGACAATAGTCCTGTATGGGGACTTTCCTCTGGGACACTTATTAAACTATTCAGTCTTCTTCCTTAGGAGAGATGACATTCTTTTTCTCAGTATGTTTTTATATTCATTTTCTTTAGAAAGCAGCACTTCTCTGTGCCAGCGCCCTTCTATGAGGGGACTGAGAATGTTTGTCAAGGGAGATGAATTTCGTGACGATGAAGTGAAGATGTGTGTTGAGGATGTAGAGAGAAGGAGATTTTTGAGGGTGCAGTGAAGATGCATTTACGGGTGTACCTCTCATATTCAGTAAAATCATGTATCTATGGTATGTTAAGTCACTGCCACAGACCTTGTTGATCTCGATGAGTCTTGCTACAAAGATACTTATTGTGAAAATGAAGGTAGTGTATTGGATGGAGAATATAGTAAGACCCGTGGATGGTGATCAGTAGTTACCTTATTTTTTACAGTGATGATATGTTGAGTGGGGAAGGATATGGATGTTAAAGGAAATATGGGGTTATTTGGTATTAAAGTAGGTGAAACATGTCTCAAAATAGGCAGAACCTATGTAAACCTCACCCAGCTTCCCTTAGCAGCTAAGAACAATCATAGATACTGTAATGCATTATTTGGAGATATCAGTTTGTCATTGTTGTCCCTGTGGCTTCAGTGGGTATTGCTAATAAAATTAAGGCTTAGGAACAAACATATATAGTGAATGAAGACAACATGTTTTAAATATTTAATTTGAATTCATGATATCTTGGGTCTTTTTTCATTGGAATGCTATACTGTTCATTGAATCTCAGGTATACAGTAAATGATAGCATAATGATGTCAGAAAAACCCAGGAACATGGATTTAGTGCCACAACATTACCAATATCAGTGCAGTGTACACAGTGCAAATGGAATAAAACTAACAAAAATATTAGTATGTCCAGCAATGGCTCATGCATTGGAACTACTGAGATGCAGCCCCTTGGCCTTTGTGCTGGCAGAAGTACAATAATCTGCACCTGAAGCTTGAAAATATTGTTGCAACCCATACCTGTAGATGATAACAGGAGATTGTTCAAGAATGGACACAAACTCATTGTGTCTGTCCTCTTATGAATCAATGCAGGGCTCATCAGTAAACTCAGCAGCAAGTAGGAAGTTGAAACTTATCTTGGTTGCTGTGTGAAGTGTAGAGGAGTAGGTAGTGACTACAGGGTGGTGAAGGAGGCAAAGCTTCTGGGAGTGATGAAGAATGTGGAAAGAGAGAATGTTATCACAGAGAGCAAAAATGGATATGTTGCAAGGCATGGGTTTTAGATAGGGTTGTGCAGAGAAGGGTGGATGTGTTGGCAATTAAAGGTTTGAGGACAATATGTGGTATGAGGTGGTTTGATCAAATAAGAAGTAATGAAAGGGTAAGAGTGATGTGTGGTAATACAAAGAGTGTGGTTAAGATAACAGCAGAGGGTGTGTTAAAATTATTTGGACATATGAAAGAATGAGTGAGGAAAGGTTGACAAAAAGAATATATGCATTAGAGGTTGAGCGAACAAGGTCTGCAAGTACCTGCTGGGCCTGTTTAATATCATACAGTTTCTTTTACTTTTCTATTTTGCCCAACATATCCTTGATTGGGATATGTTTACCCATGCCATGTCATTCACAACAAAAGTAATAAACCAGAAAAATTGGATTCTGCATATTATTTTGCTGAGATGTTCAGTGTTGGAGACTCCTTTGGAGTGAGAAGTTCTCTGACAAGTCTGTACTTCTTGTGATACAGCCTCGCCAAAGGTAACTCACAGTGTAACTTAAGTAGATGTAGTTCAGTAACACACATGTTGGTAGATAGATCAGTTATTTGAACTTTTCTTTAGATTTTGATGTTTCTTCCATTTACAGATTCAGAACATATGATAAGAGGACCACTGACATCATCTTACCAGTTTGATAAAGCTTTGGCAAAGTTTATACTAACACTCACAAGGAGGACTGTGGAACCTGCCTGTGGTATTGCTCTGCCTACCTTCACCAGGGATAACTTTTTCACCAGAAAGAAGCTTCAAAGCTCATCTGATGTAGATTCAAGGTCTCTTTACTGTTCATTAAAAATTTTGAGACCACTTGCACTTAGTCACCTGTTCAACATAAATCTTCTTGGCTGTTCAGAAATGTCATCCTACCCATTCTGTGCAGATTATGACAAAAGGGGTGCAGCAAAATGTAAGAAATGCAAGGAGAAATGCGAAAAAGGTGAGTTATTAAAGTTTCTTTGATCTTGAATAATGTTACGTGGAAGTGTAACATTTCATTTACTGGGTTTGTATCTGTTGTGTAATTTCACACCATGCAACTTGGTGGACCATGAAGGTTCTTTTAGATGCAAAGGTATTGATAAACACCAAGGAGAGTGAGAAAATGCTTTGGAAGGAGGTGAAGAGTGTAAGGAGAACGAAAGAACAAATGGAGGCATCGGTGAGGGAAGCATATGAGAAAGTGGAAAAAGGTAAAGTAAAGGTAAAGAGGAGATGGAATGAATGTGATGAAGGAATGTTGAATGTGTCTAATGATTAGGTGGCAAATATGAGTTGTTTGAGATATGGAAGTATGTGGAGCAAAAGAGTCATGCCAAGTGGTTTGCTTAAAAGAAAAGAGGTGGTGAAAGCCTTGAATAAGTGGATCTGTGGCAGACCAGCAGGAGTGGATGGAATTGCTGTTGATTTTCAAAATTTTTTGGTTGGACAGGATTTTCAGCATGTTTCAATCAGTTTTAAGGTGCCTAAGGACTGATAGAATGCTTGTACAGTCATTGTATAAAAGCAAGGGGACAAAAGTGAATGCATGAATTATAGATATATAACTTGAGTATGCCTGTTATATTGTATGGGAGAGTGGTGATTAACAGGTTGTTGGTATGCACTGAGACACCGACTGGGGAGGAGCAATGTCGCTTTAGAATTTGTAATGGACATGTGGACCAGGTTTTTGCTCTGAAGAATTTTAGTGACAAATATTTAGAGAGAGAGGGATTTGTGTATGATACATGAATCTGGAAAATGCATATGATAGAGATCCCCTGTGGAAGGTACTTTGCATACATGGTGTAGGAAAAAGTTATTAGGAGTGAGGAGCTTTTATCAAGAGAGTAAGACTTGTGTTTAAGTAGGAAGGGAGGAGAGTAAGATGTTCTAGGTGAAGGTTGGTCTGCATGAAGAGTATCTGAAGATACCATGGCTGCTTAATCTGTTTATTGAGTGGGTGGTAAGGGGGAAAATTCAAGGCTTTTGGAGAGAGGGGTGGGTCAACAGTATGTTGGGATAGGGGGCCTGGGAGATGAGTCAGTTGCTGTTTTCAGATGACAAGGCTGTGGTTGTAGACTCAAGTTGGAAATTGTAGAAGCTGGTATCTGAGTACGGGAGAATGTGTGAAAGGAGGAAGTTGACAGTAAATGTAAATTAAAGGAAAGTAATGATTTTACCAGCATGAGAGATAGGGTGGTGTGATTCTGAGTTTCAGTGGCAGGTGAAACTATGGGGGCTGAAGTTAACCATAGGATGGGTGAATGGGCAAATGATCTAGGTGCATTGAGTAAGTGGAAAGTGTTCTAAGAGAGCAAAGATGGGTATGTGTGATGGTATAGTAGTCTTATCGGTAAAGTAAGGATGTGTCATGGGCCCCCAAATACGAAAGAATTAGAGATGTGGATGTTTTAGAAATTAAATGATTGAGGACAATTTGTAGTGTGAGAAAGGCTGATTGTGTAAGGTATGGATCTTTGTGGTGTAGCGGTTAGTTTTGCTGACTAGGATACATTCACGGGCAAGGGGGATAAAGGTGAGTGTTCAAACTTCTAAGGTGTAAGTTTGATGTGTGTACCTGGTAAGTTCTGTTGAAGGGAAGTAATTGAGAGGGTGAAAGTATATACTGACCATCAGACTAAATAGGAGCAGATTGGTTTTAGGAGTGGTAGAGGATGTGTGGATCAGGTGTTTGCTTTAAAGAATGTGTTTGAGATAGACTTAAAGAAACAGATGGATCTGTATGTGGCATTTAAGGATCTAGGGAAAGCATATGAAAGGGTTAATAGAGATGCCTTGAGCAAGGTCTTAAGATTATACAGTATGGGAGGAAAGCTACCAAAAGCTGTGAGAAGTTTTTATCAAGGGAGTAAGACATATGTACGAGTAGACAGACAGGAGAGTGAATGGTTCCAAATGAAGGTAGTTCAGTTAGACAGGAGGTGAATGGTTCCAAATGAAGGTAGTTCAATTTGTTTACGTATGGGATGGTGTGGGAGTTAAATGCAAGAGAGAGGGGCGAGCATGTAGACTGTAGGGGATAAGAGGGACTGGAAAGTAAGTTAATTGTTGTTCACTGATAATACAGCACTGATGGCTGATTCGAGTGAGAAACTGCATGAGTTGGTGACGAGTTTGGAAAAGTGTGTGAAAGGAGAAAATTGAGAGTAAATGTGAATAAGAGCAAGGTTATTAGATTCAGCAGGGTTGAGGGACAAGTTAGCTGGGATTTATTTTTGAATGGAGAAAAATTGGAGGAAAAGAAGTGTTTTAGATGTCTGGGAGTGGACTTGGCAGTGAATGGAGATATGGAAGCAGAAGTGAACATTTAGGAGGATGAGAGGCATGCTTAAGATAGAGGGATAGATTTTGATATAACTGTTATACAGATACATAGGTAAAGCAAATGTAGTTTGTTCTTGATATGCCATTTGTACATATTTATTGAGCTCATAAAGAACAAAAACACTACAGGTATGCTTTTAACTTACAATATTTGAAATTTGGTGTACAGGATTGATATTATATACTGTGCACCTGAAAACGTTTACTGGTAAATTTGAGGTATATATTGTTTTTTCTTTGTCATACATTTTTATCATAGTAAGCACATTTTAGCAAAGATGATTACTTTGTAATCCAACTACATTTTTTTACTTTCATTGTATCTTTTTTATAGGGGCTCTACGAATTGGTAAAATTGTTCCCAATCCCTTTTCGGAGTCTGGTGGAGAAATGAAGCAGTGGCATCATGTAGATTGTATATTTGATATGTTCAAACGTGCCCGAGCTACCACTAAGAAGATAGAAGACCCTGTAGAAGACATTGAAGGCTGGGAAGTAGTCGAAGAAGATGATAGGAAAAAGATCCGTGACTTGATTGATGGTATGTAGAATGTGCATCTGCTTAACAACTACTTTTTTAGTTTGTAGTTTCTGATGAATAATCCTGTTATTGTACTTTGGTTAATAGGACAATGTTTATTAATGAATTAAAAGAAAGGAGATATATTGTTTTTGAAGGAAAATTTCATTATGCTCTAAAGACATAACTAATATAATTTCCAAATTATTGTTGAAGACAAGAGAATCTTCAGACTAATGGTATATTTTTGGTGATTTCAATTATCATCTTTAATTATCTAGGGTTGCAGAGCTGCAAGCTTTCCTTTTAGAACTGGACATCCTTGCCCCTATTGCTAGTCCTGGGGTTAAGGCTAGGGACCCCAGTTCTATGGATATTCCTCACCAGGGATGAATATGGGTATTAGGGTACAAAAGTTTAGCGAGGATGGTAGTGGGAAAGCTGAAGTTAGTAGCAGACTCATGTACATGGGAGAAAAATTAGAAGTGCAATGAAGGCTCTTGTGAATGGAAAAAAATTAAGTAAGGAATGTGCAAGAAGTTTGGATGAAAGAGCATGTCTCAATCATTATCTATAGATATGAAACCCAAGTGTTTATAGATCAGGGTAAGTGAGAATTAAGAGCAGTGGAGGTGGATAGTTTGTGTAGTACAGTTGGAATTTAGGGGATAGACAGAATGAAAAATGAAAGTGTTAGAAGGATACATGGTGTGAAGGCTTTTTTTTAGAAAGCTGCATGGATTGAATTCTTTTAGGATGTAGAACATATGGCAGGTGACCGGCCTTTTTTCATCTATATCCTTGCACTACCTTGCTGATGTAAGGGGTGGCAATGCTGTTTCCTGTGAGGCGTGATGGTGCCAAGAATTGATGAAGGCTAGCAAGTTTGAATATGTACATGTGTATATATGCTCACCTTCATCCATTCCTGACTCCACCCTGCCCCACAGGAAACAGCACCGCCAACCCCTGTGTCAGCAAGGTAGCGCCAGAAAACAGACGAGGAACAGTCACATCCACTCACACTCATTCTCTAGCAGTCATTTGTAATGCACCAATACCACAGCTCCCTTTTCACAGCTCCCTTTTCACATCTAGGCCCCACAGACCTTTCCATAGTTTACCCCAGATGTTTCACATGCCCTGGCTACATCCACTGACAGCATGTCGACCGAGTATACCACATTGTTCCAATTCACTCTATTCCATGCCTGCCTTTCACCCTCCTGCATGTTCAGGCCCCAATTGTTCAAAATCTTTTTCACTCCATCCTTCCACCTCCCATTTGGTCCTCCGCTTCTCCTTGTTCCCTCCACCTCTGACACATACATCCTCTTTGTCAACCTTTCCTTGCTCATTCTCTCCATATGTCCAAACCATTTCAACACACCCTGTTCTGCTCTCTCAACCACACTCTTTTTATTACCCCACGTCTCCCTCACCCTTTCATTACTTATTTGATCAAACCACCTCACATCACGTATTGTCCTTAAACATTTCATTTCCAACACATCCACCCTCCTCTGTACAACCCCTTCTATAGCCTTTGCCTCACAACCTTATAATATTGTTGAAACTACTATTCCTTCAAACATATCCAATTTTGCTCTCTGAGATAACGTTCTCTCTTTCTACACAGTCTTCATTGCTCCCAGAACCATTGCCCCATCCCCCACCCTATGACCCTCCTTAGGGATGTGATGTGCCAAGAAGGGTGACTGTTCTGACCCCTCTGACTATCGTCCTGTTGCTTTAACATGTACCATTTCCAAAGTCTTTGAATCTCTCCTCAACTCCATATCCTTAAACTCCTCGAAAAGTACAGTCTTCTCTCTGTGATCACCAGTATGGCTTCCGTAAGGCGAGATATATACTTGCACATATTCATACTTACTCACCTTCTACCATTCCCGGTGCCACGCCGTCCCACAGGAAACAGTATTGTCATGAAGAATACGTTAAATGTTGTGATTAGGTTAAGGGTATATATATTGAGTTCATGCCCCGAAAAATCCATAATTATTGTATGCTCATATACCCATCCACCAGGCCCCCCTCTCATGCCAACATAGAGATAAATGTACTAATATTTTGGGTATTTTGTTCATTAAAGCATAGTATCAGTGTATTCTGAGGAGGAAATTTTTAGATTTTCATGTTTTTACATAGTCAGCTGCCTTTTATCTGTTGTTATTAATCAGTAATGTGTATCCATTAGTGGACTTAAGGACAATGAATCTTACATGATCATGTCTCATATGTTGTATAATTTCTTACCTAGTGGGTAGTCTTATCTCATCTGGTAGGAAATCATTTCTCATCTTTTGACTTTTCTCTTATTTTGTGGTGAAAAGGATCTTATCTTATCAGGCATACAGTCATTTTTCATTTTAGAGGTAATTGTGTTGTATCTCATTTTGTGGTTTCATACTTTTCAATATGTTGCTTATCTTATGTCATCTTGTAGATGATCATTTATCATCTGACTGGAGAAATCTTTTCATTTGGTAGATAACTTACTTTTCGGTAGGTGAAGGCTTTTCTACTGGTGGTTTAACACTTTTTATGGATTAGGTTACTTGTCACTAAGTTAATATTAACTTCATTTTGCAGAAGGTTAACATTTGTAATTTGTCAGGTGATTACATCATACCAAATGGATGATCTTTTTTTATCTGATGGGTAATCACTTCCAGTTTGATGATGCATCACATCATATCTTTTGGGTGGTTACTTCTCACTGGGTATGTAGTAAATTATTATCTGATAATTATTCATCTCACATTAGATGATTGATCGTTACTCAGCTTTTGTGATCTCTTTCTCATCTCACATTTGGTGTTATATCATTTCTCAAGAGTTTTGTGTTCAATTTCTAATGTGAAGCCTGGTTATTTCATATGATACAAAACACCAACAAATGAGTTAATAACAAATTTCTCATTACCACAGACCTTCAGGAAAATATATCTCAGAAAAAAAACACACCCAAGAAGCAAACTCCCTCAAAAAAAGCAGGTAAACAGACATCAAAAAATGCAGATGCAGAAAGTCAGAAGAAAGTCAAGCAAAACCTTTCAGCAAAACCAGGTACGTACTGAAAGCTGGTCAGGGCCACATGTCATAAGATGTAATAATGTGTGTGTGCATCTATATGCAGAGAGCACAGGACATTTGAGGAAAAAGTGCTTGGTGCTTACATTGTGGTAGTTGCTTTATGGGCTTGAAGGGTCTTAGGATGTGTTAAAAAGATGTTGATAGTGTTGTATGGTTGGGTGTTCAGAGCACAGACAGGAAAGAGTGATGTGCATTTGTCTGAAAAGTGTGGCTTCTAAGGAGTTTTATGTCTGGTGAGTTGGAGTTTAAGACTGAGTTAGGAGAGTTGTTGTTTAGTGCTTGTTGGGTTGTTTCATGTGTATGTGTTTTGTCAATGTTATACATGTTGGGGATTGGGGAATCCTTGAGTAGAGGTTACAGGAGTGTGAGGCAGGTGCAACTTTTTGTTTCTGCTTGGAGGTTGGTGGTTATTTATGGAGTGGTTTGGATGGGAGGGGTCTAGTACTGATGCATAGAATTGAGTGCTGAGCATGTTGAAGTGGGAATGCATTGTATAATGTAGGTATTAAGTGTTTGTAATTGCTAGCCAACCGGCTATTGTTCTGAGTGCACTGTTGTGTGTGGTTTCCAGCTTTGTTATATTTGCTTTGGAGAGGATGGAGGACCATGCAGATGAGGGCGTAGTTTGAAGTAGTGTGGATGAATTGCTTGTGGCATAAATGAGATGGCCTCGATTAAGGGATCCAGTTGCTTTTGTTAGCTAACATGAAGAAAGACAATCTGTATTTAATGTGCCTTTCCCCAAAGTGCAATAGAGTGCATACTGCAATCTCCTCCATGCACATGTCGGTGCTGTCCACATAACCTTTGATTTTTTTATAATTATCTTTCCTTACCTTCCCTTTCACTACCTAGCATTCTTTTAGTCATTCTCTCCAAATTTCTCTTGACATTTCTTTGCTATAGTTTCAGTCTTTTCCTTAAGTTTTTCTCTTGTTTCATTCACTTTCTTTTAGTCACTCTTTCCACGTTGTCCTTATGTCCATCATTTAGATACTCATTTCTTTTCTCACTTGATTGCTGTTTCCAGCATTAGCATGCTAGCATCAGGAAGAGGCGAAGAAAGGCTGCATTTGCTCACATCCATGCTCTAGCTGTCGTGTAATGCACTGAAACTATGGCTCCCTATTCAAAACCAAGCCCTACAGACCTTTCCATAGCCCATACCTCACATCCAAATAATATTGTGGTGACTAGCATACCTTCAAACATACCCATATTTGCCTCCCAAATAATGTTCTCTCTTTCCACACATTCTTCAACACTCCTAGAACCTTTGCATCCTCAACCACCCTATGACTCACTTCCGCTGCTGTGGTTCCATTTGCTGCCATGTTACCTACCAGGCATCTGAAACAGTAAACACTTCACTTCCTCCAAGTTTTCTCCATTCAAACACACCCAAACTAACCTGTCCCTCAACCTTGTTAAACCTAGTAACCTTACTATTATTCACATTTATTCTCCCCATCTCCCTTTCACACATTCTTCTGAACTCAGTCACCAGTTTCTGCAGTTTCTCTGTCAAATTTCCCACCAGTGCTGTATCATCAGCAAACAGCAACTAACTCACCTTCAGACCCTCTCATCTTCCACAGACTGCATACTCGCCCCTCTCTCCAAGACTCACATTTACCTCCCTCACTACCCCATTCATTCACAAATTGAACAACCATGGTGACATAACACACCCCTGGTTACTCATGTTTCACTTAATCATCCCTTTCTCAATAACCCATTTATTACCATATTATTCATTGTGGCTTATATTTTAACTAATCCCACTTTTTAAGAAATCCATCTTGGCTGATTGCATTTCTTTGTTGATTTGTGAATGAAGATGCCATTTTCCCTAGAATCAACTGAGTGTGCAAAGTGAAGAATTAAGTAGCACTTATATTTGTTTTTGTTCACTTTGTACGCTGGCCTTTGATGAACACATTTACTTTGGGTAGGGGATATACTTTTTTTTTTTTTTTTTTTTTTTTTTTTTTTTTTTTTCAGGGTATGTATGTTAGTTCTTGAATTGTCTGCCACAGCCAAGTGGCAAAATGTACAACTCTCATTGATTAAAGTGACATCCTATGCATTGGTATCAGACACTACAGCCAAAATTTTTTCTTACAAAGGTCAGTTTTCTTAGAGATATCAAGGAAGTTTGCTTGAGATCTGTTCCCTTGCATAATGTAATAATTTTTGACTCTTATAAGATGATAGATATCAGTGATGAAAATCGTTAGTACTATATTTGCTTCTGACAAAAATGTCCAAAAATACTACATATCACTATATATACCCAGAAGTAATCTTGAAGCACCTCATTGCTTAGCAGTGGAGCAGCATAAGTTAAAGGGCTCATAGCTCACATAAATGAAGTTTCACCAGGTCGAGTTGTATATCACTTTATTTTGAAAATTATATATTATTTAATCATAATAACATTAGAGACATTTTATTTTCAATATATGAGAATATCATGGACAAAGTGGATATTAAGACTGCCATGTTAAAAGAGTTAAGGATGAGTATAGGTGAATAGGGAAGCTGTGTGCTATTGTTCTCCTTCATATGAATGGGAATATAATTAGAGATGATAGACTGATTTTTGTTATAGTGGTGAATAGGATGTGTTGATTTGGAAAATTTTAAGAGGTGGGGCAAATGGGTGCCAGAAGACAAGGAGATTATGTATGAACAAAGAAAGGAAGGGGAGAAATTAGGAGACCAATAGGAAATTGTAAAGATGGATTGAGAGAGTGTGCTTGGGTTGATGTAAGCATCAGGAGTGTGGGAACTGTGCACAGATAGGCACTCATACAGGTGACTGCATTTATCATCCTACAGGATAAGGAAATTGGTGTATTAAATTTAAACAGATTGACATATTACCTAGGTTGGGAATACTAACTGCAACACCTATATTCACTATTATCCTGAAATATATGTAAAAACAAACCATAGCCTTGAGCAGTCATCATTCCTGCATGACGAAGGATTCAAACAAGGTATTTAATCCTTCACACTAAACCACATAAACAAAAGGGGGGGGAGGGACAAGGAGTGAAAACCATCTACACTAAGCCTCACCAAGGGAAGGAGGGGGTTGATTGGAAGTGAAAACCATTGCCTCCTAGTTCCATTATGACACCAATTCATTTTCATGTCTTGCAGCTGGATGTCAGGTTTACTGAAGGGAATTGGGCATCTGCGTCTTTTGTCGGCCTTCAGGATTAGGGTTGGGGATTCCATTTCTGCAAATGTGATTCCCATATTTGTAAAATGGTTTTCATCACTCCAAATGATATTTATATTGATGCAAATTTGGGAATTTTGTGGAGCTATCAATATTCTGCTTCACATGATTCATAACAACAGTATTGATATAAATAAAAACTTATAGATAAGAATTTGTTGCAGATCCTAGCCCTTCAAAAGTTTCACCACCTTCAGGGATAAAGCCTAGCCCTTCCAAAACTCCACCCCCACCAAGGATGGACCCTGGTATGGATAGAACTCACAAAGACAACTCCTTCAGGGAATTTCGTCGGATTTGTGCAAATATTGCAGAAGAGTCAAGCTATTTGGGCAAAACTGAAATACTCTCCAATTTCTTCAAGTATGGCACAAATAAAAGTAAGTCTTTTTATATGTCTCTGTGTCATGTACAATTAGAATTAGCAAAATTTTTAATCCTTTGGCTGCTGACCAAAGAAAAATAGGTGTCTTTTTAAGATGAGTGATGTCAGCAAAATTCAGGATATGAAAATAAGTATTATGAGCCAGTGAAGCAACCATTCATTTAAACTCAGTGCATCATAGCCATTTAACCCTATAATTGCTTTAGGCATCATAAGGTGCAGTACATAGCAGTCTACTTTGCATGTCTTATTGGCTTCCACTTTTATATGAAATCTTAGCTAACATTTGCTTCCACTAGATACCCATAGATGTTACTTGTAGCCTCCTGCTATAACTGTGGGCTGATTAGAGTTGCTGGATACATATTGCATTGATATATACTTTTTGAAAGTATGGACCTATTCAACATGATGAGAATTTTTGAAAATGTTTATTTATATATGTGATCATATCCCACAGGGTAACTGAGAGAATTGCAGATTTTGCTGTGTGCTGATTAGAGTTATGGGCAGCTTATGGCATCTATAAATGCCTATGGAAAGCATAGGCCTATTTGAATGTGGCTAAGGTATTTGGGAATATATCCCGTCCTATTTTACCTCTCCAAATGAAGGAACAAAGAATGGGCCAAGTAAGGATTATTTCCTCTCTGGGGCTCAGTCGTCTGTTCTTGACGCTACCTTGCTAACGCAGGAAATGGCGAATGTATATAAAAAGATGTGTGTGTGTATATATATATATATATATATTTATTTATTTATTTATTTATTATACTTGATCGCTGTTTCCCGCGTCAGCGAGGTAGCGCCAGGA
>JAYMFT010029769.1:0-30730 GCA_038088735.1 Panulirus argus
ATTTAAATCACCCATCACTAATACCCGGTCTCGTGCACCAAAACTGCTGACACACTCATTCAGCTGCTCCCAAAACACTTGCCTTTCAAGATCTTTCTTCTCATGACCAGGTGCATGAGCACCAATGATCACCCATCTCTCATCATCCACTTTCAATTTTAACCACATCAATCTGGAATTTGCTTCCTAACACTCTATCACACACTCCCACAACTCCTACTTTAGGAGTAATGCTACTCCTTCCTTAACTCTTTTCCTCTCACCAACCCTTGACTTCACACCAAAGACTTTTCCAAACCACTCTTCCCCTTTTTTCTTGAGGTTCATTTCACTCAGAGCCAGAACATCCAGGTTTCTCCCCTCAAATGTTCTTCTTGTCTCTCCTTTCTTCTCATCTTGGTTACAACCACACGCATTTAGACTCCCCAGTCTGAGCCTTTGAGGAGGATGAGCACACCCTGCTTGACTCCTTTTGTTTCCCCTTTTAGAAATTGAAATACAAGAAGGGGAGAGTTTGGACTTCCCCACTCCTACCCCCTATAGTCGCCTTCTACGACATACAGTGGAATACATGGAAAATATTCTTTCTCCCCTATCCCCAGGGATATATGGTTCATGGATATTAAAATTTGAAATGCCCTCCTACTGTTGAGAGTGTACTGTTGGTCCTGAACACATGAAAAATTTATTGTACCATAAATTTGGTTAGAATGGTTATGTGTTCAGAGAACTTTCATACTTAAAATGAGTGAAAAGTGCATTGAAATTTGTCAGATTTTTTTTATGATTTTCAGTGTGGTGTAATTAAGCTGTCTAAAGCTCATTGCATCTACAGTAATGGTAAACAGTTTTCAGGAATTTGATGCATAGTTTTCTGCTGAGACTGCTTAATGTTATTGTTTTATTCTGTTCAGTGTTGTAGGTGGTAAGATTTCATGGTTGGCATGTTGCAGCTTCAATTATTTTTAAGAACATTACAGAACTTTTAGTTATGATGCTATTAGAAGGTGGAGTAGCAGTTAGCATTCCTGACTATGATGCATTCAAGGGCTACCCAGGATAGAGTGCATGGGTTCGAATCCTGTGTGCCAGTCAGTCCACAGTCAACCCAACTTTTCATCCACCCCTAAGATTTGGTCGATAAAATGGATACCTGGCTCAGGTTAGGGTATATATAGCCATCTCAGCTAACATAAGAAAAAAAAAAATCCTGTAGGAAGCTGTATAAAATTTCAGTAAAAGGGATTAACACTTCATTTTTTTTTTTTCTTTTAGAATCTAAATGTTTGAGTAGTAAACTGTGTTTCAGGCTGACCAACAATTTATCACTTTTATTGATTAATTCTAATTTTTTTCAGCTTAAATGGTTTGATTGGTCATACAGCATTGAGCACCAGGCTGTTTTGATGGCTTCCAAGAACAGTGTGAAACTCATTTTGGAGAGCAGCAGATTCATTGAAATTACAACTGAGGTAGGGAATATACATATTTATTGTCATACTAGGAATGTAAAAATAACAAGTATTTCCTTTATATGTGAAAACTTTCTTGTTTAATTTGTTATTATTCTTTTGACATCATCAAACTGGTTTAAGAAAAGTCTATGATCAAGTCATCCCTTACTCCACTCTTCCATGGTGGAAGATTTATAGCCATTAATGTCTCACTTTAACTTACATCTTTTGATTCTGGTACTAACTTTGTCATCCTCTTTTGGGCCTTTTCTATTAGTTCAGTATGCTTTAAGATTAGTGGACATACTTGAGAAGTATATTCTGTTTTGACTTTATGTATGTTATGTATGGTTTGCTGAATTTCCTTACTTTCCTTAAGACCTTGGCATCATCAATGAACATTTTAAAGCATGAATTCTCTTCTCCTGGCAATTCATTTACGAAAATCAGGAAGAGCACTGGTCCTGACTGAGACCTGCGTTATACCACTTGTGACCTAATCCCATTTTGATAAGACCCCTGTGACACATGTCCTTTGTTTCCTTCCCTTAACCTAATTTTCTGTCTGTTGAAGTAGTGTTCCCCGTAATTCTGCCTGAAGATCCAACTTCTTTACCAGCTTCCTGTGTCGTAACGTGTCAAATGCTTTGTAGCAGTCCTGATAGAAATAATCCATGCATTCTTCTCTCTTCTTTAAAACAGGGCTCACTCTCTCATAGAAGTGTAGGAGGTTTGTTGCACATGATCTTTCTCTGAATCCATGTTGTCTCTGACTTAGGTATTTTTTCCTTTGCCAGTGATTGTCCTTTGCTCTGTGGTTATCTTTTTGTGTATTTCATAGACTGCATTCTTTAGAGAGATTAGTCTATATGATGCAACCTCCTTTTCTTCATTTTTTAGAGACAGTTATAACATTTGCCCTCTTCCAAACCCTTAGCACCTTCCCTTCCCCCAGTGATATCTTGAAAAACAGTTCAAGTGGCTTGCAAAGTGTATCTGCACACTTCTGTAGCATTTGGACAAAATTCATCATAACCATTAGTCTTATTTGGGTTAATACTTTAAGCAATCTGTTCATGGTTTTTCTAGAAATTATAGTGCTTTCTAGGACCTCTTCTATCTATCTGTCTGTTTATATCTCTGATGCCCATTCCAAGTGGAACTCCCTCATAGGGGTGACCACAACAATATTCTCCATAACTAGTGAACTCCAGTGCCGTTTTTTAGCCTTTAGTGTCTCACCCTTAACAGGCCGCTGGCAGAGGACAACTCTAGTGCAGTGTTAGCTTAGGCTCCTATTAATGTGCCTACTGAATACTTCTATCTAATGCTCTTTCCAATTACTTCTTTCTAGAATATCTACCTAATGCTCCTGCCTAAATGCTCTTACCTGCTACTATCTACTGCTTTACCATTTTGCCAAAAGGCAGGGCTAGCACATAGTGCTCACCACAGGAAAATCTAGAGTTATGAAAAATGAGCTGTGTGAGTTAAATGTTGTCATGTGTTATGTATGACAAGGAGAGATTGTAAGTTTGTGGACAGAATGCCAGTAGTCCATGTGTTAGTGAGGCAGAGAGAAAAGGCAGCTACCTAGGTCAGAGGAGTACAACTTGACAACCACTAAAGAGGTGGCTTACTAAGCAGATGTCACTAACCCTTGTTATTCAACTCCTCACATATCTTTACATTATATTTTGTAGCTAATTCCTTTGAATCCCCTAGCCTGATTCAGTGCTCCTTAAATGACAGCATCCTCCAGATGAATTTATAGAAAATTGTGGGCATATGTACTCTTGTTTACAGTACTCTTTTCACTGTTTTTCTGTTCCTGCTTTCTTTATCTTTTGTACTCATTCTTTGCTCTTTTGTACCTTTCATATGCATGCAGGTTGTAGTACTACCTTTTTCACTTCCACAGTGTATCCCTAAGTTTTTTTTTTTTTTTTTGACATCTTTCATTGAACCAGATCTCTCCCTTTTAAACATGTTTCCTTTTGCATATAACGGTTCAATGTTTCTACCTCTTCACTGTAAATTTCACATGGCCTTCCATAACTGATCCACATATATCCTGGGTATAGAACTCATTTTCCAAAATTATGTTCACATAGATATTCCTTAGATCATACTACTTTCCATAATCATATCTCCTCTGTAAATCTGGTATCTTCTCTGATATACCTATGGCCTTACAAGATATAGCATTACATGATAACTCTTACCCTATAATTGATCATTTGTGATGTGCTACTATGTGTAAAGATAGGATCTATTAGTGATGGTGCATCAACTTCTCTGATACTAGTATGACCAGTAATATGCTGATAAAGGAAAGTTTCTTTTATATTCTCTAAGATCTTGCGTGTTCATGACTTTCTGTATTTATAAAATCTAAAGTCATCCGCTCATTCTATATTAATTGGAATCTCCCTTACTAGAACTCTACCATCTCTAAGGAGTTTAAATCTCTGCTTCATGTAGCATCCTGATTGTTCTTTCTCTGTTAACTTTATATATTTGTTCTGGTTCATGAAAATTCTTTTAAGGATTATCAATTAACTCCAGCATGCAATTCATTATTACAGTTACTCTTCCCATTATGTACTAATGGAATGGGTCATCCAGCATTATTTCCTGAAATCCAACCATCTTTATTTGTAAACTTATTATTGTCACTTATTTCATGGTCCATTCCCCCTCCTCCATTGTCTTCTCCTTCCCTTCTTGTTATCATATATCTCTCTGGACAGGTCAGGTTAGATCTAATGTCTTTAATAAACTTTTACTTTTCTACTCCCACAATATCAAGTTCATTTTTCTGAATTCATTCAGTGTTTGAACTATAGGTCTTTTTCATTTACTAGCAGTCTGTCTCCATTAATATATCTTATTTTGAGTCTGATGTTTATATTTCTTAACATTATTGACCTCTCTGAGGTAGTGGTACAGCTCTATCCTCATCTCTCACCTCTATATTTTTTGCCATATAACCATATTCCTTAATTTTGTTTTGTTTTGCCAGTTTATCACATGTGATGAAAACCCCTCTAAATTCCCCTTGTCTGCAAGTTTCTTAGCTGTCTGCAAAATTCATATTGAATGTAATCATTACTGGTCATCCCCTTATGTCTTCACTATATCTCCCAGTTTTCTATCTTTTTCATACCTTAGAAATTGCACCTGGCATGTCTATAACCTCAAGTCATCTTTTAATCAGTGTCTCTTTATTCTCCACCCTTTCCTCTGTGGCCAGAAATGGTCTTTGGTCCAAGGGTCATAACTGAATTCCATCTGTTTTCCTTTCATTTCACCAGCTTTCTTAGTTTTGGTGCTACACACATATTGTCACTGGAAATGCTCACAGAATATTTCTTTTCAACCCTGTACACTAGCTTAAGCTTCTACAAGTTCACAGTATGCTGACATGTTTGTAATTACCAATTTTACTGTATGAGGAGAGAGTTTTACTCTCATGATGCTCATCTGTTGATTTAAAACCCCATCAATTGAAATAGCACCTTTTTCAGTCTATCCTTAAAGACTAAGGGTCTTCCAAGTACCTTTAGATTTCCTTTCTAGCTGTTTCATAGATTTTTTAAGGCTACAGGTCTTACAAAAGTGTCTTATTTCCTACAGCAAGAGGAGTTTTTCTCTGGCCTTTAAGCACTTAATGGCTCATCATGAAACTCCCTCTTGGTAGCCCTTGGTGCTAAAAGAAGAACTTTGAGTTACAATGTAACATCTGGAATTAAGAACTGCTCCTTATGACCAGTGCAGATTGGATGAACCATGCTTATCACCAGAGATCCTTAAAGGAACATCTATTATCTAGGAATCTTAAAAGTTTTAATAGTGAAAATTTTGGCTTGGGATCAGAAAGACTCGTTTTTATGAATGCTTTTTGCCTATACAGTATGTTAGAGGCCATGAGTTTTGCCAGTTTATCACATGTGATGAAAACCCCTCTAAATTCCTCCTTGTCTGCAAGTTTCTTAGCTGTCTGCAAAACTCATATTGAATGTAATCATTACTGGTCATCCCCCTTATGTCTTCACTACATCTCCCAGTTCTCTTTCTTTTTCATACCTTAGAAATTGCACCTGGCATGTCTATAACCTCAAGTCATCTTTTAATCAGTATCTCTTTATTCTCCATCCTTTCCTCTGTGGCCAGAATATGGTCTTCGGTCCAAAAGTCATAACTGAATTCCATCTATTTTCCTCTCATTTCACCAGCTTTCTTAGTTTTGGTGCTACCCACATATTGTCACTGGAAATGCTCACAGAATATTTCATTTCAACCCTGTACACTAGCTTAAGCTTCTACAAGTTCACAGTGTGCTGACATGTTTGTAATTACCAATTTTACTGTATAAGGAAAGAGTTTTACTCTCATAATGCTTGTCTGTTGATTCAAAGCCCCATCAATTGAAATGGCACCTTTTTCAGTCTATCCTTAAAGACTAAAGGTCTTCCAAGTACCTTTAGATTTCCTTTCTAGCTGTTTCATAGATTTTTTAAGGCTACAGGTCTTACAAAAGTGCCTTATTTCCTACAGCAAGAGGAGCTTTTCTCTGGCCTTTAAGCACTTAATGGCTCATCATGAAACTCCCTCTTGGGAGCCCTTGGTGCTAAAAGAAGAACTTTGAGTTACAATGCAACGTCTGGAATTAAGAACTGCTCCTCATGGCCAGTGCAGATTGGATGAACCATGCTTATCACCAGAGATCCTTAAAGGAACATCTATTATCTAGGAATCTTAAAAGTTTTAATAGTGAAAATTTTGGCTTGGGATCAGAAAGACTCGTTTTTATGAATGCTTTTTGCCTATACAGTACGTTAGAGCCATGAGTTTGGGAAAGTAGCCTCCATTGTTGATCTTTCTGAGAATCTTCCGGAGAAGAAGTTTAGCAGGATGATCTTTAGTCTTCATCTTAACATGTCTATCAATGATGACTTCTTCAAAGTGTAGAGGCTTGTTATAGTGTGGCCTTGAGGATACCACCATCAAGGCAGAAGGACCAAGTGTGTCAAGATGACTTTAGTTGATACTTTTGCTACAATTTCACATTTTGATGAAGTTTTGATTAAGTTTTCCTCAAAGCCACCTCCTCTTTGGTGGTATGCTTTCATGTCCTGCAGGTTAAACCAACCCTGGAGACAAACATAAGTTCTGAAGTGTGAAAATCTCTTTCTTTTCAGAATGGTGTCATGTGAGCATTGTCTTGATTTTTCTGGCCTTTCTATCCCTTATCTTTTAGAAAAACATTGCTCTAATCAGTGATGACCACCATCTAGTTGATGTGTTCTGAGGATATTGAGATGGGTCTCAGCCAGCAACAAAAAGACAGTGATATTGTCACTAAGAAGAGGTCATTGATTGGTCACAGGGTAGACCCAAGCTGAACCATGCTTTTAACTACCTGGCATATGGTTAAAAAAGGGTGAGAGGCATATGCCTCACTGGTATGACAGAGTTGATAGGTTTCTAACTCTTGGGATATGAGACATCTCTCAAGGCTTGTTCGACAGTGCCTCGGAGGAGAAGAGGTCTTCATAATTCAAGACATATATCTCATAGAATTACCACTACAACTCAGGTCCTCATACTTGGCATCTCTCATCAGTTTGGCTGTTGGAATCTTCAACACATCTAGTGCTCTTATTACTCTTTTATTTATTACAGTGACATGAAATTATTAAGAAATACAGCACAAAGGGGTCCTGTAGTATTCCTTCCCTCCTCTTCCTTTTACCATAGATCTAATGAGAATGTAGACCCTCTGCATGTTCTTCAAGAGATGAGAGCAAATCTTTGCTCCTGTGTGCTTCTGCTGTGTAATTTCCTCATTTTATGGTATAGATAGAGAGTTATATTTTCATAGGACTCCATCATCTGAATTTTTCTACTGTTATACAACTTTTTAAACATTTGTATACTTTTACGATTCAGGATTTCATCACTTAGCTTATTTCCCTTCATCTACTACCCTGCTACTGTAAAAGTACATATTTACATCTATTCTAACATGTTTTTTGCTTAGTATCTTGTTATGGCTGGTGATTACTCTATTTTTGCATCTTTTCATCAGCTTGGTTTGGAAACTTCATGGTTGCAACTAGTTCACCCCTTACTCTTCTCTCCTCTATGATGGGCAAGTTTATGGCTTTTGATTTCTCACTGTAACTTACCTATATTGAATAAGGTGCTGTGTTTGTTCCCCTCCTCTAGACCTTCTCTCTTCATTTTTTGTGCCTCCTTAAGTGCAATGATCAAAGCTGAAAAACACATTTTAGTTTTAGCCTGATATATACTATGAATAATTTGTTAACATTTTGTTATCCTTGTATCTGAAAGTGGATCAGATATTTGCCAGCAGAAAGCTTTCCCCTATGCAGTTCTCCTGGGGTGGAGCTCTGGGACAGCTTGGATATATCAACCCCAAAGTCCTCACACACACACAGATTCGTGCAGCTTATTTGCTACTATACAATGCTTAAGTTGAGACATTACTTTACATTTACCTGGGTTGAATTTCATCGTCCATGTATCAGGCTAACTTCGAAATTTATGTAGGTCTCCTTGTAAGAAGGTTCAGTCCTCATCATTTTTAATTCCCTCATTACTTGACATCATCTACAGACATATTCAGGTATAGGTCCAGTCCATCTGGTAAGTCACTCACATAGATCAGGAAGAGCAGTAGTCCTAAGACTGAGCTATGGACCATGCCACTGGTGACTTCATCCTATTTCAGAAAGGCTTCTCTGTCATGCATCCTTTGTTCCCTTCCACTATGGTCATATTCTGTGCATCAAAGAATTCTTCCCATTATCCCTGTATGATGATGTAGCTTGTTTACTTGTCTCCTATGCGATACAGTGTCAATCACTTTCTTGCAGTCCAGAAACATGTAATGCTCCCATCCTTAACTCATGTCTGAAATAGAGCTCACTGTGTCATAGGAGACTTAAGATTTGTTATGCATGAACACATTTTCCTGAAACTGTTCCCTCACTCCTCTGCAAGTTATCATCTGTTTGCTTTCTGGTTATCTTTTCCAATATTTGACTGATCACACTCTTCAGAGAGACTGATTCCTAGTTCAGTGCAATTGCACTATTCCTGTGTCAAAGATATGCATAATATTAGTTCTCTCACTTCCTTGTCACCACTCTCTCCTCCAGTGACACACTGAACAATATCTAAAGTGGTTTGTAAATCCTATCTGCACTTTTTTTCAGCACGTATGGAAAACCATCGTTAGGACAATGAGTTCTATATGGATCAAGCCCCTTAATTAGCCTGCTACTGTTTTTTTTACAAACTTAAATGCTTTCTAAGACCTCTTCATTGCCCCGTCTCACTGGTTTTGAGGCTGCAGTATTGTCCACCATGAGAAATACCTCTGAAATTGTCTTATAACTTCTCAAATATCTTTACATATCCTCTACAACTCTTCCCTCAGAATCCCCTAGCCCAATTAGCTGCTCCATAACTTCCATATAAATTATGTTAAAGTTTTGGATTTTCCGTACCTTGTCCACAATGTTCCTTTTATAATTTCACTCTTCCTTCTTCCTTATCTTTTTGTATTCATTTCTTGCTCTCTTATACCTCTCAGGTGCTGGACAGTGCTGCCTATATTTCCTCCATAGTACATGTGTAATCTTTTTATTTCTTGTTATCTCTAAGTTAACCATATATGTTTCTTTTTTAACACTCTTTCTCTTTTTGCACCAAAAAATACCCCATATTCTAACTCCACTGTGGATTTCACATAACCTTTCTTAACAGTGATCTGTTTTATGGCTATGGGACTCTGCTTCTCAATGTATCTTCTGAAAAAATTCTTGAACTATGTTATTTCCACAGTTATATGTCCTCTTTGATTCCTGTTTCCTCTTTGATTTGATTTTATAGCTGATCACCTTTTCCTGCGTTAGTGAGGTGGCTCCACGAACAGATGAAGAAACTGCTCACATCCATTCTCTAGCTGTCATGTGTAATGCATTGAAACCACAGCTCCCTATCCACAACCAGGCCCTACCTTGGCTCTTCACAAGCCCTGGTTCAGTCCATTGACAGCACGTCAACTCCAGTATACCACATCATTCCAATTTCCTCTGTCCTATGTACAACTTTTATCCTCATGCATGTTCAAGCTCCAGTTGTTCAAAATCTTTATCACACCATCTTTCCATCTCCAATTTGGTCTCCCTGTTTTCCTTATTCCCTCCACTTTTGACACATATATCCTCTTTGTCAGCCTCTTCTCACACATTCTCTCCATATATCCAAACCATTTCAGCACACCCTTTTATTACCACACATCTCTCTTACCCTTTCATTACTTACTAGATCAAACCACCTCACACTGCATTTCATCCTCAAACATTTCATTTCCAACACATCCACCCTCCTACACACTGCCCCATCTACAGCCTGTGCCTTACATCCATATAATATTGTAGGACTACCATTCCTTCAAACATACTCATTTTTTCCCTCCGAGATAACGTTCTCTCTTTCGACATTATTCAGCACTCACAAAACCTTCACTCCCTTCTTCATTTCTGCTTCCATGGTTCCATTTGCTGCCATGTCCACTCCCAGATAGCTAAAACTCTTTCACTTCTTCTAATTTTTCTCCATTCAAACTCACACCCCAACTGTCCCTTAACCCTGTTGAACCAAATAATGTTGCTTTTATTAATATTCACTCTCAACATTCTCCTTTGAAACACTCTTCCAAATTTAGCCACCAACTTCCGCAGTTTCTCACTCAGATCTGCCACCAGTGCTGTTTCGTCAGCAAACAACGACTGACTCACTTCCCATGCCACCCCGTCCCCCACAAACTGCATACATGTCTCTCTCTCTCCAAGACTCTTGCATTTACCACCCTCACCACCCCATCCAAATTGAACAAGCACAGTAACACACATTCCTGTCACAGACCATCCCTCACTTAGAATGATTTACTCTTTTATATTCCTACTCATACACAACCCTTACACCTTAGATAAAAGCTTCTCAGTGCTTCTAGCAGCTTTCCTCCCATTCCATATATTGTTCATACCTTCCACAAAGCATCTCTGTCAACCATATCATATGCATATTCCAGATCCATAAATGCCACATTTGATCTTTTATTGTATTAACCAATTAGTTAAACCCAAGCAGTGCTTTATCACTTTTTACAAAATGTGTAATGTATCTGATTTTTATAGTTTCCATATTACTGTACAGTAGTACCATATGTGTAAAGCTAAGATCTACTAACAGAGGTGTGTGTGTCCTACTGATCTTATTAAATTTAACAATGATGGCGATGTACAGAATTTTACAAGAGTCCGGAGTCTACCTACTTGTAGTATGTATAAATCACTCATATTTTCTGATTTCAGATGTCTCCAAACTTACTTCTTCAGTTTTTGATGTGGAATGGTCCTGATAATGAATATCCGGCTCTCCAGGTAATATTGGCCTAATGTCACAGTAACCATGAGGAATGAATATTGTAGATGTAATGTCAATGACCAGGGACTAAGATTAATTAACCTGTTGACTGTTAGGGAAGGTTTCCTTTCCATGCTTAAGTTTCATTTCTTTCATGTTTAGAAAATATATATAACCTTACGATTTCAGAGACATTGATAGGACAGTGAAAAAATTATCACTTCAGAAATATATTTCATCTATGACATTCATGCCAATAATGTGTAGAAGTTTTGTAAATGTTTCGTCACAATGTGCTCAAAAGTGTGAGAGTAAGGACTGAGTGTCAAGTGAGTTGCCTTGCACAGCATTTCTGATGCCTGTTCCATTTAGAACTCTTTCAAAGGGGTGGCCATGGCAATAGAGTCACCATAACAAGTGAGCCCCAGTGCCACTTCTTAGCCTTTAGTACCTCACTCTTAATGGGCTACTGGCAGAGGGCAACTCTACCACAGTGTTTGCTGAGGCTGCGACCTAATGTTCCTACTGACTACTTCTATCTAATTCTCCTACCAACCACTTCTATAGTTAGCAACTTCCAATACTGAATTTTTTTTATGATACTTCAAGAATGAAGAAAAAGAACAAACTAAAGGTGAACAAACATATACACAAAGTGTATAGATATTATCCAAAGAGAATGGTCTTATTAAGTACCTGAATGAAATTCTTTTATCATGGATATAATTTCTTCTCCATGGAAAAAAGAAAGGGTAAGAATTGATGAACATGACAGAATTATTCCGGTATAATCAATGTGATTCTTTGATGATTGTTTTATAGAATTTTTGAGTCTTTAGAATTACCAGTTGCACCACTCAAATGCAGTTTTGTCATGGTCACATGGGCACTGGCAGCACTGCCACCACTTCTAGAAATACCTTATCCTGCCTCATCTCGGTCAGCTTTCAGTACTGGAAAAGTCATGGTTCATAAAATCACTCTCCACATGATCCAAAGATTGTCCTCTAAATCTAGCCCAAAGCCACTCAGTTTCCTTCCCTAGAAAATTCATGAACAGTTTGTCATTGTTATGGCTTAAGGTTGACCAGATGTAGAGAAAAATCATCATGCACCACCACTCCAGTCACAATCTAGGCTCATTACACAACCTTGAAAAACAGGCTTGAAACCTGATACATAAATATCCATCAAGAGGAGTCACCTGGTTCACATGGATATGTATCTGGAATAGTTCAGTTTAACAGAATAGAAAGTATGAGAGTAAGCACATGGGAAGGTATACAGGTACAAAACCTGTAGCTTAAGGTTAACACTCCCTCATATATGTCTGTAAGTTTTATGCCTGGCCAATTATATAAGCCTCTTTGGCCTCATCAGGAAGAGAAGTCTAGCATAAGCTGGTTGTTTTGCATTTTTATCCAATTTTTCCCATTATGTTTATGATCATCCAAAAAATTTTAGTTCATGAGTCAGCCTAAAATCCTACTAAAGAGAATTTTGTAGAAAAATATACAGGTACCTACTTTTCCTGTGCATTGCTCACTGCTTTGTGTAAGCTCCACCCATACATATGACATAGGAATCCCACACCACCCTCTGTACCAAATCTGGAGTCATAAAATTGATATCTAGCAAATTTTTGTTTTGGTCAGGATACTGCAATGACATAATATAAGAAAATGGTAAGGGTTCATATAATGTACTTTGGTGATCCAGGATTTCATAAATCTGCAGTGTAACTTATGGGATTGCTTCTTGTCTCCAGTAGTTACTAGCTTGGAATTTAGATGCATTTACATATTTTTGTAGGTAGTAGTTGGTAGGCAGCCTACAACCAGAGGGAAGTATATTGCTAGTACTGCCCGCTTGAGTATCGGGAGGGTTAGTGACTGCTTCATGGTGAGCCAGTACTTCAGTGGTTGTCAAGTTGCTCTCCTCTGACCCAGGTAGCTTTCTTTTCATTCTGCTTCACCCACATGTAGACTACTGGTATTCTATCTTTCCACAAACATACAGTCTCTCCTTATCATACATAACACTTGACAGCACTTAACTCACACGGCTCATTCTTCATAACTCTAGATTTTCCTTCAATGAGAACTATATGCTAGCCCTGCCTTTTGGCAAAATGGTAGAAGCAATAGATAGTAGCAGTAAGTAGGACCATTGAGGCAGGAGCAAGTGAGGTTATTTGGTTTAGCAAGGTTGATGGACAGGTTAGTTGGAGTGTGAATTTGATTGGAGAAAAATTGGAGGAAGTGAAGTGTTTTAGATACCTAGGAATGGACTCTGGCTGTGAATGGTACTATGGAAGTGGAAACGAATCATAAGATGGATGAAGAAACAAAGGTTCTGGAAGCACTGAAGAATGTGAGGAAAAAGAGGATGTCATCTGGAAGTGCAAAATTGGGTGTGTTTAAAGATGTAGTTGTCCAACAATATTTTATATTGATGTGAGGCATGGGCTGTAGATGAGGACATGGGGAGGAGGATGGAAATGTTGAAAGTGAAACATATGAAGACAGTATTTGGTGTGAGATGGTTTGATCCAGTTAGTGATAAAAGGGTAGGAGAGAGGTATGGTAATAAAAAGAGTGTGGAAGAGAGACCTGAAGAGGGTGTGCTGAAATGGTTTGGATATGTGGAGAGAATGAGTGAGAAAAGGTTAAAGAAGAGGATATGTGCATCAGAAGTGGAAGGAACAGGAATATGGAGACCAAATTGGAGATGTAAGGATGGAATGAAAAAGACTTTAAGTGATCAGGGCCTGAACATGCAGGAAGATGAAAGGTGTGCATGGAATAGAGTGACTTGGAATGGTATGGTATTCAGGTGTTGACATCCCATCAGTGGGCCAAACCAGAGAATGTGAAGTGGCTGGGTTAAACCTCAGAAAGGTCTGTGGGGCCTGGTTGTGGATAGGTAGTTGTGGTTTTGGTGCATTACGGATGACAACTTATGAATGGATATGAGCGAATGCAGCCTCTCTTCATTTGTTTCTTGCTTTAATTCATTAACATGGGAAATGGGGATCAAGTATGAAAAAATATCTTCTTGTATGTGTTCTGTTAATTATACAGTTAAAGATGTATGTATCTTTGTCTCGTAAAATTAATCACATTGTTCATTATCATTATTTACTTCTTTAGCATAAGAGAATCTAAATATATATCCAACTTAATTTTTTTTCAGGTAGCAGTTGAAAAGAAGGTATTAGCTGAGTATCAGATATTTCAAGCAAATATTACGACTGGTGAAGACTGCCTCTTTCAGACTGTGATTAGAATGACAAGGTTTGTCATGCTTAGTCCTTACAGAGGACTTTTCATTTTTTATGGTGATTTGTAAAATAAAGAAAAGCTTTATGCAATTTTTTTAATTGTTAAGTAGTCTGAATTGGTGAAAATTGGTTGAAGTTAGGGAAATGTTTTTGGATTCATTTGGTTTGAGACTTAAATAGAGTTTTGCAGAAAATGTCTGCCATAGAGGTAGAGGTATTGAGATTAAAGAATTAAAAGTTTATATTTCAAATGAATAAAAGCAGGTATTTTGTTAGCTAAAAAATACCAGGACCACTTTAAGTATCTTTATGACAACAGATGGTACACCTGTTTGTACAGACAGGACACCAATGTGAAGAGATATGCTGCATCCTGAAAGTTCACCTCGAGTTATGTAAACTTTTGGTTTATCAATTAGTAATATATTTGTTTGAGATTGTTGTTATGAGTACTAAAAAAGATTTCACATTGATCTTCCCCTCCAAAGAAAGTTCCATCAATGTTATATTTGCACTGTGTTATTTGTAATTTCAGGGAATAACTCAGTAAACCTTTAAACTACTGCTAAAGTTTGTCTCTATCCCTCAAATCAAAGAGCTTTACTTGTACTTTTCCTTTTTTAATTTATGATTTAAATCCTTTGAAAACATATTAGTTAGTATGCTTTTTACTATAGGTTTCTTCATCCAATCCTTGAAAGGTTTTTTCCTCTATGTCTTTCTCTCCTAGGGAGAAGATATTCAGTTATAGTCTTCGTCTTCTTGAGAGTGAAGCCATCATTTATGGAGACTACAGTTTACCTGATTATGAATCTTTTGAAGGATCAGCACAGGCAACAGTCATATTACCCTCAGGTCAAGTCTTCACCTCCAACCTCAGTCTTACCCATACATATGATGGCATCAGACGCAATATAGTGGTTAGTTTGAATTCATAAGCTTTCATAATTTCATTAACTTAAATCCAAAGCAATTATATTCAAATTCTGTTGGGTGCCAAATTTCCATTTGATAGCAGCTTATTTTGGATTGGTAAGGGGTTATTGTTAGTTTCATGGTATCTAAAATGAGGAGAGGCATGCTTTATGCGTTTAGATAATATTTGGAAAATTAGGATGTTGTTCATGGACATCATGTAGATAGTTACTATATACAGTTTGAAATTTACTTTTCCATCATTGAAGTGTCCCTTTGGTTTTTCCTATCACTATATAATGTTAACAGCTGTTTCGTTTTATAATTTTTCGGAGATGCAAGGTGACATCACTCATCTCTTGGATTTAAGTTTTCATCAAATTGTTATTATGTCTGCATTGCTGACAGAAATTAGATACAAAATTAGCTACAAACATAAAATGCATCCATTTTTCAGAATACAAGCGTAGCCTTCATTTTTATACTCTGTATTCCTAAGTAACTCTGTGTATAGTATGCATTAGAAGTCAGTTTTATATCACCATTTTTGTTTATTTTGCAGAAAAGTGTGGTACACCCAGTGTTTTGTAGATATTCTGTATTGAGAATTCTACTTTTCATATTTATATTAGCTAACAATATATTGTTGATGGATTGTGATTAGTTATCTTGAATGAGTTACATTACTTATAACTTCCCTTAATACTTTCATTCCAGGGTTCTTGCAGCTTTAATGGTGATGTCATTAATGGTCACATAAGTGTGATACATCATGACACTTGGTTCAAAGAAGATGTTGTTGGTTTCAATTTTACTCTAACAACACCATTCCCTCAGTTTCAAAAGTTTGGAGTAGCTTTTGAGAAAAGCAGTGACTCTTCCTCAGGTTACTTTGCTGAGATTGAATTGGATGAGTTTAAGGTAATTTGTAATGATTTTTCTTACAGGTTTGTTATATTTGTGCTAAATTGTTAAAAACTTTTACAAACTTAGTGTGTGAATAATCCAAAAAGTAATATGGTTTATGTTCTTCATCCAATTATACAATAAGTCAGTAGGTTTAAGTTCTTTTGCTTTCAAAATGGCGTTGAAATTGGAGAATGTAAAATATTAATGTTGCAATGACAGCACATTTAATGATTTTGTATTGTAACAGATTCGTGGTGATGCCCAGCTAGGTGACCAGTTCAACTTTGATGCTAAGTTGCAGTTTGAGGTTGGAGACATATGTGATTCCCACTTTGATATATATCACAAATATGATGGCCTACAGTATATGACCAAAGCAAGCATGGCTTTGACAAAGGCTCACAATCCTTGGATATTTGAAATGAACACCACATTTGATTTTTCTGGGATTGAGAAGTCAAATCATATCAAGTTAAATTTTCATTCACCAATGCTTACAACTCCTTTCCATTTATATGGAATGTATAATGTTACAGATGAGCTTTTAAGCTTGAGAGTGGAAACAGGAATGGAGGAAGAAATCTCATTATCAGTTTTTGGACAGAAAGAATCATCTTTGAATACAAAGAAACTTTATGGACTAACTAAATTTGACACTCCTTGGACTGAGCCTGTTCATGTGAACATAACAATGGATCAGGCTCCTGAAAGTTTTAGCTTCTATATTGACTTTCATTCATCTCTGAAACATATTTCATCATGGTTGGCTGAATTTGATACCAACTACTCATCACCTGAAGACACCAAAGCTCATTTATACCTTTCACACAGTGAACTTCAAATTACAATGGATCTGGTACACAACTTCACAATGAGTGGCTTAAAGCAGCAGCTGGAGGGTTCACTAAATACTCTGACAGTGACTTATAATATAGATACAGTGTGGGATGAAGATTTTAGTCCCAGAAAAGCCAAGGGACATGTCTCTTTACTTAATTTGTTTGACCATAATTTGGATTTGACTTTTTCTCACACAGAGGAAGCCAGTATATTCATAACTCAGCTGTCAGTGTTTTGGGATGGTCAGATTTTTAAAGTGGATCACAGACTTGAGATGCAGCAACTCCAAGAGTGGTCCAGTGCATTGCAGATTACTTTACCTGGTCATGGAGAAGTTATTGCAAGTAAATTTACAGTAAAAGCTGAATATGATCTATCAACCGTAAACTCAAACTTTAATTTTATTTCACCTTGGACCGAGGAATATAGTGCCAGACTTGTGATGCAAAAAACTGGTTCTGGGATGAACTACGAATTTGATATGGTGTATGGTGGTGCTGCTGTACTTGGACTAAATCTTGAAGTGAATGGCCTTTTCAATTGGTACCAGTCAGATCTTGCCTTACAAGTGACTTCTTTATTCTTTGATGATTATAAAATGAAATGGAAGCATAACTTTGAGTCTGAGAGTCTGACAAGTGTAGATGTTACCTATGGATCTAGCTTCTTCATAAAGGCTAAAAGTCATTTAAAGTTCAGCCAGAGATGGCACAGTCACGATTTTTTATCCTATGATTTTATTGCAAATGCAAATATCACAGACTGGGATGTACAATTTATGGCTCTGCTAAATTTAGATTCTCAGTTTAATGGAAAATTGGAGTGCACATGGGGTGACTATTTTTTCTCCCTTGCATCTGGTTTTCTTGATGGTATTATTTTCAGTATAATGGCAGGTGATTCCACTAAAAATTTCCAATCAGATTTGATTTATGAGAAGGGAAAAGGTGACTTGCCAAATCTGCATTTCTGTTTAGCAAAAAATGAGACAGACATTATCAAATTCCATATTGTGTTTGAAACACTCTATCCCAAATTAGATACCATCATAAGTTTGGCGATATTTAGTGAGACTAACAATACTTTACAAACTGCACAGTTAAAAGTGATTGCTGACTTGGCCAATATCAACAATTATGCCCTCAAAGGCAGTATTGAATTAGAGTCAGACCTAGAAGGTTTTGAAGATTATAGAGGGGAATTAGACATCTTTGTTAAAATCAACAGTAAACAGTCATGGGATGGTCATCTTAATGGACTCATAAATTATAAAGAATGGAAGTTTGGAGCAAATATGAATGGCTCTCTTGAACTAAGCCATAAATTCCACTTGGAATGTGGAACTGAGTATTACATAGCTAACAATGATGAAATTCTTAACAAAACTGGGGCAAGTCTAATGATCATGGCAACTGAAGATGCAGTTTATCAGATGAGATTTACAATCCATGTAGATCAAGTTGGTCCCCATTGGTCACTTTTTGTATATTATGATAACAAGTATGGAGACTTGAAAGGATTTGTTATGCCAGGAAACTACAAAAAGTATGAGGTAGCATGTCGGCTATCAAGCAAGATTTTGACTCTGAGTGCTCAAAGAATTGATGAAGATGGATCAAAATTCCAATTTCTTCAAGGCAATATGAGCTGGATTATAAGAAAAATTAAACAATTGATTACTGTTAACTTCAACTCAGATATAGATTATATATCCAAGATAACTGGACAGCTGATTGTTCAACAGAGACGTGGTTTGGCTATAACTGCTAAATTAAAAGTTGATGAAGAAAATTTTCTTGGAACACTGAGATACATTTCACCCAAGCCTGGGGGTGCCAGTAGAATTATCATTAAAGTTGACAATGATATTGTGATGACTTTTAGAATTAATGCTCATGTTGATTTTTCTGTAACACAGAATGGATTTATAACCCATTTAACAGTTGATCTGGATGAGGAGCAAGGTTGGATAACAGGAAACTTAAAAGTTAGTTTACCAGAATCATACATTTGGCTCAGAATGCCATTTAGTGAAATGGAGACTCTTAATATGACAGTCACAGTGAAGACAATGGAAGAGTATGGCTTAGAAGTAATAATGAAAGTTCCTCAGTTTTGCTTCAATTTTACAGGTGTGTTGGATAAAACAATTCAGTTCTTTATGATAAACATGAATATGCAGTTAAACTGTGGAGAAGAAGCATTATTTGACTTCATTTTCAGATACAATATAGATAAAAACTCCTTTGTTATATCTTGTAAGCTAGATGTATATAAATATGGTTCAATATTTATAATTGATGTTGCAGCTCATATCAAAAAAGATGATGTTTATGTTGAGATTAGAACTGAATTGTACCCACAGCTTTCACTTGGACTGGATTTCATAAAAGAAATGGGGAAAGAACATCAGTCCCTAAAACTGCAAGTGTATGACCCTTCTTCTAATACAACTTACTTTCTCATCAAAAACTCTCTCTCTTCAATCAGAGCTGATGTCACTAATGAACCTGACTATCTTATCCATCCTAGAAATATTAGCATAAATACCAGTTACTCCCACTCATTGTTTGGTTTTATGTTGAATATAGAATTGACAGGTAAGGCAAATTTCATGGATAGTTTTGGAAATATGGAAATGCGCTTTACATCAGATTTAGCTTTTAACCATACTAATCTCAGTTTTGCTTATGACCTTAGAGAAGAAACAAAAAAAGGAAACTTCAAGCTATTAACTACAAATGGAAATGTTGAAGGTGAGGTAAAACTGAAAAATGATGATAATATAGTATCATTCATAGCTGATATGTCATCCTGCCTTCATACTTTCCAGAACTACCACCTGGAATTCATTTATGAGAGTGAAGGGCCTAGTAAAACATTTAAATTACTAAGTGTACAAGATGATGTTGAATTCCAGTTGAATGGTGCTATGCATTTAACAGATGAGGAGTCAGTAACAAATCTTACCTTTTTAACTGCATTTGAAAAATATGAGAGATTTGACCTTGAACTGAGCCATCCTGTTACATATTTGTCTGAAAACTATTACAAAGCAAAGTTTACTCTAACATCATATGGAAGGGAGCATGTGATTGACATCAAACACAGTCACCATAGAACCTGGAAAAAACAGCAGACCGAAATAATGCTTGCTATTCCAAATTTTGTATCAGATGCATTCACCTTTTTGCTAATGTATGACTTTTTAGGTGGTCAGGCATCAGTTATTCTGAGTAGTCCTCAAGGTCTGATGGGAGTTGAGGGAACATGGGAGCTTTCAGATCTGAGTATTGCTTTTACATTTGCTTCCCACTTAACATTTTTCAATTTAGGGGAATACAACCTAGCTATCTATATTCCCCTTGATTTATCCCATAAATGGGAGATTTGCTTATCGCGTTACTATACAGGTTCAGACTTTGCCTCTCAGTTTATAACTGAAGAATATTTTAGTAAAGGACTCATCAGTTTTATTATAGATAAAAAATATGAGTCTGTAAATAAAACTTACAGTGTTGGCTATGAGCTTCAAGATTTCCTGAAGATAGAAGGGCAGTTTGAAAATTGGGATTGGGTATCAAAATGGACATTTAATGGAAAGCCTTTCCCTGCAATGTCAGGAAATTTTGAGATTAAAACAAATATTCAAGGCTACAGAATTATAGATGGATCATGGAACATGGAACTGAAAGATCAGGCATACTTAGTTCAGGTGAATGTAGACATGAAGCAGAAGGGAACTGTAACATTCAGTGCTGTATTTGACATCCAGTCAGAAGGTTTATCAGCAACCTGGGAGAGTATAAAGCTTAACATCCTGTTTGAGTCTCCTTTCACCTTAACTCATCATCTGCAGGCACACTACCAGTTGAGTACTCTCAGTTTGGCAGCATATTACCAGTATGGTCTTGATACTTTTCACATTTTATGGACTTTAAAGTTCAGTAATAAAACAACTGCATTTATGCTGAATGGCAACATACCTGTACAGGGGATTTCAACTTTCAGTGTAAATTTCAAGTTTGAATTTCTCGAGTCATATAGTGGTAACTTTGTGGCAAGTATTGAGGAAACTGTTTTTCAGTCAAATTTTGAACTCTCTCCTGACTGGAAAGTAGGATCAGTGATGACATCTCTGATATCCCCTTTTGTAAGCCCATTGAAAGCTGAGTTGATCTGGTTTTTCCTTGAAAGTCCAATAAATCTAAAGGCAGCATATAATGCAGGAAGACAATCAGGAGAACTAAAAATGACTCTAGTGTATGTGAGTAATTCTGCTCATCTTGATTTTCAGATAAAAACATCATCTAATGGAGTATCAAAACTTTCTGTTGATTTTTTGTACAATATATCAAATTATGTAAAACTGCAGACAGCTATATCTGTAAGTACAAAGCATCATTTCCTAAAAATCAATGCAGATTTAATGATCAGCAATGCAACATTTTTAATGAAATTTACTGGCCTTATAGAAATGTTTGGAGTAAGTGGATCTGGTGAGATAGAACTTGGGAAAACTGGGAATATATACAAGGGAAACATCTCAGGAAAAATTTCTGGGTATGAAACATCAAATGTCAGCTTTTTATTAGACTTATACCAATTTCATCTCAGTCTCAATTACAGGCAAAAGGATATATTAAAAATTAATGTTAATTACTACCAGACTAATATACAATTTACATGGACTGACTATTTGTTTTTCAAATTAGCTGTGTTTCACAAGTCAACAAAAACTGGGCATCAGGTTGACTTATCTTTCCATGGTTTTGATATGAAGCCTATTAGACTTCAGGCAAGCTATTCTGGAAAGCATAAGCTTAAGTTTGACTTGTCCATGAACAGTTCAATAATGCAGCCATTGATAGTTAACATCACTTATTCTGGCACTGATGACATTCGTTTGAATTCCCATGCTGTTGTAGAAGGAAAGGAGTACAATTTAACTGGGAGAGCAAAAGTAAAAAAAAGGCAGTCTAGTTTTGAAATTTACTTTGATTCATCTGAAGACTCAAGTGATCCCATAATTGTAGAAGCTATGTATGACTTGAAGAAATTCATGTTGGGTAAGATGGATTCTGTGATGAGATTAGCCTCAGTCACATTTAACTGGGGGGAACACCTCCAGCTTGATGTGACAGGGATGCGGAATCAAAACCAAACCAAGATGAATCTCAAGATGGCGACACCATTTAGCTGCCTACCACATCTCCTCTTTGACTTTGAAGGTGAATTCACATATAGACACTCCTTAGTTAATCTTACATGGACAGTCTTTATTGAGTGGTCTCAGCAAGTCAATTCCACTGGGTTTTTCAAGTTAGAGGATAGAAAACTTGACTTTAATTGGACATCAACAACTTCATCTTTAGAGTTTGAGAAACTCATCATATGTTTCCAGCTGCAAACAGGCCACATGGAGGCATCTCTAGTTTTCAATAAGGATAAATGGAGGTGCTTTTGTGACTTTGAATTTTCTCCAATATTTTCAGTAGTTTGTTCTGTTGAGACACCAATCAGTGACTTTGAAATTATCTCCCTTTCTGTATCTGTTGGTACTCAGAATAATAAACTTAGTATTCAGATAGGGTTAACTTGGCCAGAAGCTCAGTTACTTAGAGTGCATATTCAAGTTGAAGAGACAGACATAGAAATTAACTTGTTAACTCCCTGGGACTCACTTAGAGTTAGCTCATTCATGGCAACTCAGAAAACTGAGAATGAGAAATTGGTATATTCAAGTGTTCTCCAATGGGATATAAGAAAAATAGAAACATCACTCATATTTTCTCCACTGCATTTCCAGTTTGTTAGCAAATATGATTTGAGTAGTGTTGTACTTGGCCTGGTAAGAGTTGATTTCTCATATTTTGACAAGGAACTGAAATCTTCAATGAAAATTCAGACTCCATTTACTTCCATGAAATTACTAGAGGCTATGTTTCATCTAGGATTGCAAGAATTTTCAGCTAAGTTCACAATAAATGAGATAACTAATTCCATAAAGGGCATTTTCTCCATGAATGGTGGTAAATTTGAAGCAGATTTTCCACTTTTAGGTGATTTCAAATGGAAACTGGAAGCAAAAAATCAGTGGATGGAGATGGGTACACAAGTCATCTTTACTGTTGCAAAAGAAAACACTCCGTTTATCATCACATTTAGCTATGAAATACAGTCTCAAGCTTACTCATTCAAATCAATTTTTGATGTAGTGTCAGATAGAAAGTGGATTTCTGTTGGTGCAGAGTATGGAGATGGTTGTACTATAAATGTCACCTTAACTGACACCAACATGGAACTGAATGTTACTTTTCTAAATAATGAAGAAACATATGTAGAACTGAAGTTTGAATCTCAACACTGGAAACTACGGTCATTAAACTTGAATGTAGATGCCAAGTATGGTGGTCTTACTGAGTTCTATAATGCATCAGTTACAGCATCAGTTAAGTTCCAAAGCAAAGACTTGCTACATTACCATTTAATGTTGGGGGTCAGTGTCAATGATGACTTTGTTTTTATGGATATTGAGTTTGCATTTGATCAGAATATGGATCAATTTGAATTCAGTTGTATGTTCCCAGTGTTTAAGATGTTTTTTGAAGAAACAAAGATATCATTTGTTATGACCCAAGGAGGTGAGCAGAAGTACAAGTTGCTACATGAAACAGTATTCCCAGATACATGGTCATCTAGTCGACTTTTGATGGTAGAGTCACCTGAATGGGATGTACGTATACTTGTTGTATTCAGTGAGCATTCCCTGAATGTTTCATATTCCTTCCCAGATTCATCAGCAGAGCATTCTCTTCTTGTAGTATGGTCTAAGGACTCTAGTTTTGAGAATTTCATGATTGGAACAGAACTGAAATCACCATACCTGAAAGATGATTTGTTACAACTTAACTTAAGTTTTTCATTTCGACAGTTTTATGGATCGCTAAACTTTAGCATATCTTATGGTATTAAAAAAACTGATATAAATGGACATTTTCAGTATAGTCAAAAAGAACACAAGATTAATGGTGAATTATATCTGACCTCAGACTGGATTGGCAAATACTCTCTCAGGGCCGATATCTACTGGAAGAAGGATGTAAATGTGAGTGTCATACTAAATATTTTGGACAAAGAACATATTATGATATTGAATTTAGACATCACAGACTATATTCTAAAGCTTTCTAGCAAATCATCTTGGCTTTCTTTTGAGGAAATTCAGTTAATGGGAAAAGTTAACAGTAATTTTCAACTTTCTAACATGAATTATGAAGTTAAGCTAACCACAGGTGACAGGGAAATTTTTGTAGATGCTAAGTTTGAAAATATAAACCTTGAGCATATCAATTTATATATCATAATAAAACAAAATGAGGAAGAGGTGTTTACAATGTCAGCAGTTTTATATTTCTATTTTGATAGAATTGATTTTGATTTTGATATATATAGTATAATTCCAGAATTAAATAACAATTTAGAATTTCGTTACAAAGATGATGTTCAGGAAAGAATTGTGTCAGGGAAACTTACTAGTATTTTGTTACAGAATAAAGAAGTTACTCTGTATATACTTAACAATAAGATATGGAGGAATGCTCAAGTATTCCACTTTTCCTTGCCATACTACTTTATTAGCTTAGAAATTGATATGAACAAAGGCACTGGTGGATTCACTTTCAGATCTGAAGACAGCAGTACATATGTAATTTCTAGTTATAATTCATTTGAAGAGAATTCTTTCGAAATTTATGTCAGAACTTCCTTTGCACATTGTGAAGCATTAATTTTTGAAAACAGATGGTCATTTGATAGTTTTAAAAACATTCACATAGCATACGTTTGGGATGGTCAAGAAATTGTATTCCAATGTTTTGCTGATGATGATGATACTTTTGGTAAAACATTCACAATCACTCTAACAACACCTTTTGAAGGCTTTGAAAAGTATGCAGTACAAACACCATATTTTCAAAGCAATGGACAGCATTTTGGTGCTCTGTTTGAATACCCAAGTGGTAAAGTTGGAGTGGAGATGAGATTATCATACAAAAGTTTTTTTGATACCTATTTTATATGTGCCCTTTATTTGCCCTTTGAAAAATATGAAATTATATCCATGCAGTATATAATACTGCCTGACGATTTCAAAATAGAAGCACGAGTGGGAAAAGTTGGGTTCACCTTGTCACTTAAAGTATCTGGAAAGACTATTGGAGAGAAACTAGAAGCAGTTATACAGATCAATGAATACAAAATAAGGGCTATATTTAGAGAATCATCTCTGTTAAACAAAATTAGATTTTATTTTCATGTTGACTTTGAGCCACAAGAATTGATAGGAAATCTCATGTTTCATGTTAAACTAGAATATGAAACTTCTGAGCGCGTTTTCTTTGTGGTGGAAAGTGAGCAAGAGGAGTTCTTCAAAGTACACATGGAGTGGAATTCAGACAAAGTTTTAGCAATTACCACTCCAAGGATATATCCAGGATGTCTTACTGTAAATTTTGAGTCTACAAAAGAACTTGATGATTACCACTTACAGCTGAGTTTTGATCCTGAAGATAATGACGTTTTGAAATCCTATGGCTTCCATGTACACAGAGAAATTCTAGAGAGTGGCCACTATCTCTCTGTGTCTGGAGAGAACATGGGAAATAATTTTCTTTTTGAAGGAACACTGTCTGTAAATTCTTACCATTTGAATGATAGTTTGATATTTGAATTAAACAAGAATAGACTGGGTTATAGAATTCTCTTCCAGAGAGAACCAGGATTCTTTCATAGTACATACACAGGTGATGTTTATTTGGTGTTACCTACTCAGACTTTGCACTATAAAACTGATGCTACATCTCACTTGAGGGAATTTGATGTATTTTCAAGCTTTACATGGAATGAAAATGATCCTGAGATACCACCACTCTTTTTCAAACTGAATTATTTTGATGAATCAATATTTGGTGAAACAAAGAAATATATAAGTGCAGTCTTTAGCCACCCTGATATCGAGGATATTAGCTTCCACGGTAATGTCACTCAGTCACAAAATTCTCCATTATATGGCTTAGCAGAGCTTGTAGACAGAAATTCTCCTGAGAGAAATATTGTCATGATGGTTGATGTACAACCTGTCACAGACGATGGAGAACACAGTATACAGGTCAATATCTCGCAGTCCTCCTCAGGTTTTGCTTTTGCCATGGACGCACAGGTCATGGAATCAGTATTTACTAAAGGTGATTATACATTTAGATATTGGAGTTTAGATGAAGAAAAATGGGAAGAGTTGCAAATTCTGACAGCTGTGAATGCAAGCAACAGTGGATATGATTTTGCAGCAGATATTCTTTCTTCTTTAGGTAAATGGGGCTATAGCTGTGCAGGTGATATTCACTCATTTGAAAACTTAGCCACATTTAACATTCAAGGAAGCCCAAAAGAGGTTGGTGAGTTTTGGAAATTTGGAGCAACTGCTGATAAATATCTACCTAACCTACTTGTGTATCTAGATGTTGGGCAGAAACAGCAAGAAGCATATGAAGAAGGGAGGCTGAGAATTGGTTTCCATAACCCAATAGAAATGGGGGCACTTCTAGACCATCAGAGATTTGGCCAATGGAGTCAAGATGGTGAAATTGGCTTGAAACTTATTACACCATATATCCTTCAGTTTGTTTTTGACTTTGACCCAACTTTAGACTTCAGGGTTGACAGTTTCTGGACCCACATAACTTCACCTGCAAATAAGATTCTGAATACTTGGTCATATGACCTAGGCTCCCTAGCATCTGTTTTCAAACAGTGGGTTTTAAAAGAAGCTCCCATAGCCTTCCAGTCATTAGTTAATCGTCAAACTCTTCAAACAGTGTGGGACAGAGAGACAAGTAATTTTGACTACTTTGTTAATGAATTCAATACAGCCATATATAATATCAGCGCAGATGTCAAGAGAATATGGACAGAATATCTACAGCCACCGCTACATATTACTTATAACTTCGTTATCAGTTTGTAAGTAAAACTTTCATTTTATGCCATTGTTCAGAGAGAACTTAAAAAAAAATTATACATATTTCTCTCTCTAGTTGAATTTTGTGTACAGATAAGTTTAGTTATTGGAGCTTAATAATGTAAATATTATATCTGTTAGACAACCCTCCACTTACCTCACCTCATGTAGTCATAATCTGCCTGCTTCACTTCAGGCAACTCTGGAGAACATCCAAATGTGAATGCTAGTTGCTAATAATGCATGCAGATATTGTAACTATAATGTTGCTAGAGGGCAGTCTGAAAAAGCTGCTAAAAGATGGCATAATCACAAATCACACTTAGCCATAACCACTTTATACAATCAGCCATGATGTCAAGCCAGCCAAACCTGTGCCTTTTCTCATCATGCAGGTTGGTCATGTAAAAGTTATCATCAGATGAAGCCAGAGCTGCAGTCTGATTAGGGCAAAATCTATTCATGAATAAGTGTGCCACCTTCTTAAGAAGTTAGTCTATCAACTTTTAATGTTAAGGAACCAACAATATTATTGTGATTGCACTGTGTTCTATGTGTCCTTGACTTTCATGAATATTTTGATATTAATATCTTTTCCCAGTTACCTTTGTCAGCCATGAACCTGTCTTTTCATTTTTTTTCTCTGTGAATCTTGTCCCTTTTTTTTTTTTTTTTCTTATGTGTAACTCTTACCAAGAGGGTCTTAGGCTTTCCATAGATTACATATAATTTAACATATGGACAAAAATATCTTTATATAATTTCTGTAGTTTTTCACGAATGTTGATACTAGTGACTCGTATAGATTTCTAGAGTAATTACTATTTCTTTGATATATTAATGTGAACAGAAATGTCTTCATGATTATCTATAAATATCAGTACAAAGAGGATGAGATAGTCATAGATTATTAGTTTTTTCAGATATTTAGAGAGAGGTGTTTGAACACTATCTGCCGAGAAGGAGTGTAAGTTATTTGGAGGTGTACAAGAGAAAGGAGGTGGAAGTCAAGGGGAAAGTATAGAAGCTGAAAAGAGTGCACATGAGAGATAAAGTGAAAGAGTATTGGCAAACTATTGGGAGAATTAGATATTGTAGGTAAAGGTGAGTAGTGGCTTTAGTCATATCAAGAGCCTTCCTTATTTTCACCAGATCTCCAGGTCAGTGGCAGCTGCGCAGTGAGCCAGCATTTCAGTGGTTATCAAGTTGCATTCTTTTGACCCAGGAAGCTGTCTTTTCTTTCTCTCTCACTCACAAGTGGACTGATAGCATTCTGTCCACAAGCATACAATCTCTCCTTGTCACACATAAAACTTGACAAACACTTAACTCACACAGTCATTTTTCCTAACTCTAGATTTTTTTGTGGTGAGTGCTCTGCACAACCCCTGTCTCTTGGCAAAATGGTAGGGGCAACAGACAGAAATAGTAGGTAGGAACATTAGACTGGAGCATTAGGTAGAAACATTAGATAAAAGTGGTGGGTAGGAAAATTTAACTAGGAGCATAAGGTAGAAGTAGTAGGCTGGAACATTTAGTAGACACATTAGGTAATAGTAGTTGGTGGGAACATAAGGTAGGAGTCTTTGGAAGCATTGAGCTTGGGTTGCCCTCTGCCAATGGCTTACTAAGGGTGAGGCACAAAAGGCTAAGAAGCATCACAGAAGTTCTCCAGGTATGGAGACTTTTGCCATGGCCACCTCCTTAAGGGAATTCCCAAAGGGAAAAGGTGTCAGATATATAGATAGATAAAGAGGTGAGTAGTGTGAGGAGAACAAGAGAACAAATGGGAGTGATAGTGAGGGGAGCAGATGGGGAAGTGTCAACAGGCAAATAAGAGTTGAAAGAGTAATAGAATGACTGCCATAAAGGATTATTAAGTATGTTAGATCATTAGATGGCAAAATATTGGGGGCTTGCAATGAGGTGTTACAAGAAGCGAACAAGAGGGTCATGGCAAATGGTTTGGTCAAAAAAGAGAAGGTAGTGAAAGCTTTGTGTGAGATGAAATGTTGCAAAGCAGCTGGAGTGCATGGGATTATAGTTGAGTTTCTAAAGAAGGAGGATGATAATTTTGCTGACTGGTTAGTCAGACATTTTAATGTATTTCTAACCATGGTAAACTTCATGAGGTTTGACAGAATACATGTGTAGTGATCTTACATAAAGGCAAGGGGACAAACTAAATGCTTAAATTACTGGTGTACAAGGCTGTTAAGTATAACTAGTAACCTGTGTAGGAGAGTAGTGAATGAATGGACAGAGCATCAGACTGGGGAGAAGTATTGTGGTGTTAGGAAGGTACATTGCAGAATCTGTGAAAAACACTTGGCAAAAGAGTTGGACTTGTATGTGGCATTTACAGATGTGGAGAAAGTGTCAACATAAAAGAGTTCAGACATGTCTTTTATATCAAATACTACTAATGTAGCTCATTTTTCAATCTTAGATAGCTTAACACTCAGACCAAATTCATGCAGAAACTCCTACAGGAAGCACTATTTGCTGATGACTGTGCTCTTAAGTTATAGATCTAGGACAGGATGGCCTCCAGTTCACAGTGGATAGGTTTTCTGAGGTTGTCTATCTCTTTGGCTTGATAGTCAGTCTTAAAAAAACTTAGGTTCTCTTTCAGCTTTCCCCAACATCCAGTGCCCCCCCCCTCCCCCCATCCATATAAGTAAAACCCAGCTAAATAATGCAGAGGAGTTAAAGTACCTATGCACAGCAATTTCCAGTTATGATATCCCTTGGCAAGGAGAATTCAGCAAGGATTTGCGGGAATGGCATAGCCAGCAAGGCCCTTCGATAGACTTGATGCTAGAGCTTTGAACCTCCATAGCCTCTTGCTGACACCAAGCTCAAGCTGTGTTATGTAGTGGTTCTGTTTTTCCTCTTGTACAGCTGCAAGGTGCAGGCTTCTTATCACAATCAAATCAAACTATCGTAGTAATTTCACATGTGCTCCCATAGATTTCTGGAGGGCATATGCTGACAGGTCATGGTTCATAAACAATGAGTCCTCTCCAAGGACTACACCTCCAGCATAGAGAAATGATTATCAAATCTCAGTTCAAGTAAATTGGCCATGTAGTCAGAATGGTTGACTTTCATCCCTTCATACAAGTCATATATGAAAAGGTGGAGCAGAAAAGACAAAACCAGGGCCTTCCTGGAAAGAGGGACTAGGACTGTATCAAGCAAAAGTTGCAATTGTGCAATATCAGACTGTGAGAGCTGAAGCAGTCAGCACAGGACAAAGCAAAGAATGTTCTCAGACTTCAGTAGAATGCAGACTGTTTGAGGATGGGCAGTAGGATTTTTGTCCACCTGGCTTAGGAGCATTATCATAGCAGAATTGCCATACATGCTCTGATGCTAGCATATTCTCATTGCTACCACAACATATTTTTATGTGCATCCAGAATTGGAATCATGAGTTACCCATACACAGATAGGTTCACAAGAATACAAGTTATCATCAAGTTTAGGTGAATCATCCTCATCTTTTATAATTCAATGGTGCACCTCCATTTGAATATTCTGTTTAGTTATGGTCACCCAATTTGAAAATGGAGAGACAAATTGGAAAGAGTAGTGTCAAGCTGTCAAGATGATTCCCGGACAAAGAAATAAATCCATGAGAGCTGTAGTTACACAATCTTGCCCCATTTAGTTCATCTGATCACACTATCATAAATCTATCTATTTTAACAGCACCTCTCCCTCCTGCAGCCCCTTTTAAGTGTAAATATTGGCACCTTTGATAATTTTGATAACTGCTTCTTTCCCTACACGTTGAAGCTCTGGAACTCTCTACCTTCTCATGTCTTTCCCAATAACTAT
>JAYMFT010029770.1:0-16050 GCA_038088735.1 Panulirus argus
ATATTATCCCTGGGGATAGGGGAGAAAGAATACTTCCCACGTATTCCCTGCGTGTCGTAAAAGACGACTAAAAGGGGTGGGAGCGGGGGGCTGGAAATCCTCCCCTCCTGTTTTCACTTTCTCAAAAGAAGGAACAGAGAAGGGGGCCAAGTGTGGATTTTTCCTCCAAGGCTCAATCCTCTGTTCTTAAAGCTACCTCGCAAATGCGGGAGATGGCAAATATGTATGGAAAATATATATATAATACAATCAACTTAATCATCTCTCAGATTTGAAAATGGGCCCCAAGGGTGAAATCTGGTAAAAGTCTAGTCTACTGTGCACCTTCATCAGCTTCGGATACTGAGGGATTCTGTTCTCTAATACAGCATGGATAATTTTCAGTAATACAGTAGGAGTAATTTTACAGTTTACACCCCAGAGGAGTTACAAAATATCTTTATAAATTGATTATCCACCATTATATTAATTTGCATGCTAAATGAGTGCTTCTACAAATCTATCGATTGCATAAAACAGAAATTTCACAACTTCTGTGGTGTGTAATCTGCAAAAATACCTATTAGTGTCATACAGTGCCCTTTATATTCATATATTAATGTATAAATAAACAAGTTCATACCAAATTCTTATCAATATATTGTGTGATTTAACATTAATGAAAAAAAAATTCTTATCGTCTATAGCCCATAATATTTACGAAATATTTTCATAAAGTAAATATCTTCCTTAATATTCAATTGCTAATATATATAGATACATAACTTCTATGGGGTGTAAACCATAACAACACCACATTAAGAGTTGTCAAGCAAGATTTTGAACACTATGTGCAACTGATCACTATTAGATAGGGAAATAAGACATAAGGGTTATGAAGAGCTATCTGGAAAAAATGGGATTAATAATGTACAAGTAGGTAAAACACTTGTAAAAATAAAAGGCAACAAATCAAATCTAAACTTCACCAGCCAAAATGACAGTAGAAATAAACTAAAATTAAATTCTTTTACTGCCAGCGATTACATGTCTACTCATTAAGTTTGTCCCGAAATCCTGCATCACTTGTATAGTACTCCACCATGGGTTTGAATGGTATTTCTCAAAGAACATTACACACTAAGGAGTTTAAGTGTGGTTTTCATTATGTTGAATGAATTTTTATAACGGCATAACCTAATTTTACATTAATCCCACTTCTTCCTTATATACTATTACTGCCTTACAATATCTAATCACAACCAACTCTATACAACATTTCAAACACTAGACATTTCCTAAAACTAGTTTCAACATAAAGCTAAAAGAGAATTTTACGTGGAATTTTACGATTGACTACCCCTAAGCTTATATGTAATGATGGTTGACGCTAACCCTGCTGCTTAAGTTCTTCCCAAAAATCATATCACCTCTACTTTCCCTACACATTTCCAAGGTAGAGCTGCTCATTTTCCAGTACTTGTCTGCCAGCAGTAATTTTTAAGGAAACAAACCCATTCCTGTGACTTACATATCCAAGTTCAAGGCCTCAGAAGTCCAAAGATCCCCAAATAATTCACACCTTAAATACAGCTGATATGTAGCTACTTCCTATAATATATGACGTTTCTCAAACTCGGTTTCTAAGCAACTTGTGACCTCGATCTATATAAATAATACACAGGAAGGACTTCATCCCCTAAAATCGACATGCTCGCCACACGAACCACTTGTGGAACACATGAATCTTATTACATGCCAGGAACATGACATGGCAATACTTCAATACCTGCACTACCTTTCTTCATGCAAGACACACCAGAGACTTTTCGAGCCTTAATGATCCCTGTAAATTGAGTTCTGACCTTTACACGTAATTCTGAAACTTCGTCAACGACCAATTTAAATGTCATCCGAGAGATGGTCCATTTAACTGTGTGAAAGACATCAATACTATGTTATTACTATAAACTGCCAGCAAACAGGGGACCTTGATATGCCCCTGTAGGTAAATGATGAAAGATATCTATTGAATTACGGTTATATATAGCTATTAGGTGGCTAGGTCGGCATTTCCCAACACCATCTGAGCTCTCAAGTCTGGAAAACATCATTTTTCCTCGAGCCACTCTATTCGTGTTTGGCCAATTACTCATCTTTGGGGTGCCTTAGCTCTCTCTTACTACCTTACATCCTAAGGGAAGTATTTATAGAAGCGATGCACTATACACTTACGTTAAATAATGGTCTCTAGACGTACAAAATTAATCAAAATGTTGTTTAACCTCTTCCTCTCGCCATTATTTGGTCCTCCTTCCCACTATCCAAAATTAAAACTGCAGTCTTTTAAAAGCTTGTTTACATTTTTCGGTAGGTTCATATTTCCATCTATCAATATCTATAGATATAATTGTCTTAACAGTGTCAATCCAAGATAATTATGACACAAAATTCTTGACATTACAACTTCTTTAAGATGAAGAATATAATTCCCCGTAAATCCCTCTTCGTGCAGAATATTCTTGGAACCTGGTAGGGAATGCTACCCATAAGGCACGACCAGGCGAGGCGGCCAGTTCAAATATTTTTTTTCTTTCCGCCGCAGCACCATGGCAGCGGTACAATCTACATCACTCTTAGATTTAGGATGATAGATGCTTAATATTAGCATCGATGACATTTAACTATCATAAGAGAATCATCAATGGCTTTTGTTTAAGTATACGTGGGAGCTAAATCTCAGGTCCATTTATGTATATTTGAGAAAAATGGTTGGCTGAGAAAATTCTCTGGCGGCTTTGAAATGGGAGCGAGGCGTGCTTTGGGTAGAGGGAGTCCCCTTTCCGTGGCAAATTGTACATTTATCTCGCAGAAAAGGGTGGATTTTTTAATGATTCCAGTCTATGATGTACGGCCGAATATGGCGAGCCTGTGTAAAATACCATTAGATTGTTTTGTCGTCACATTACCTTATGACATGAATTGTGTCTACCCTCCACATACTGGCTGTCAGGGCATGTCAGCCTCGACGGAAAAAAAAAGTTAAATGTGGAAAACATAATCATTTGTCGTGCTTAAGATATGGCAGAAATCAAATGTACTTTTTCAAGGAATATGCAGCTATTGACTATCAGCCTTTCTTCTCTGTGTATCAGGTAATGAATTATCAAAGAAAGGTCAAAACACCTTTCAATACCGTTGAAAAATTTGCACATTTGCAAAGATACTCCTCAAAAAACATTAAAGCCCTCTTAATTTCATATTATCTCTGTGCTAGAATATTACATTCCCCAACACTTTCTGTTCTAGTTACACAGTCGATTTCTGATGTATTCTCAAAGTTATCCTTCAGTAATTTTTTCATATATTTATTTCATACGAGTTCCAGGGCCCAACAAGTGTAGAAATCCACCCCCCCCCTCCCAATTTTCTTCGTACAGTACTAATAGGTAATTACAACATGGTGGTTGTTGAGGAACTAGGGTGAGGAAAGGTGATTTTGTTGATATAATATTTCTATATTTGTGCTTACAAATGGATAAAACTTCATCTAATAGTTTTTAATGTTAGGTTATTCACCATGAAAGCAGCGATATGAAGCTCTAGAATTCTTATGTGCTCTGTAAATATATATAAAATAAACACTGTATTCATGAACGTGTGCAAACACTTGTACATTCGTAGTTATAAGACAACGAAAAGCAATAAAGATAAAATACCTTGTAAAAACATTACAGCAGCAACGAATGTTGATTGATGGAAAATGGAGTACCTGTGTTGGGCCTTATTACTTTCCTTTTCAGTTCCTTATTTAACCAAAGCAGTCTAAAGAAAGATATTTATAGATTTACCCTATGCCCTTAGACTTGGAATGTTATTTTGATATTTTGTATCACTGTTAACAAGTAAACGGGAGATTTGACATACCTATTAAAGATGATAACATAAACAATTTATCTTAAGAGATGTAGACTGTAGTACAATGAGAGTTGAATGTATATATTTACGAAGCCAATGCAAAATTATACACACTTTTTTTAATATTTGTCTACCGTTTTGTATATTCTGTAAAGAAAGGTTCTTTAGGTATAATTCTGATAATTCTATAGAAATATGTCCTTCATTAAATTACTTACTTTCGCACTGGGGATGCACCGTGTTGTTCATTAGATACAGGGCCGAATTTCAGTCCCAAAAAGTGGAATAAAGAAAACATCGCCGCTTTCGTAAGGCTAGCAGTAAAGCAGCTGTGGCATGCAGGAAAGAGTATCTGAGTGATGGACGAAATGAATACAGACTGTCATGACAGCGATACAAGGTCATCCCTTGCAATGTTATATAGTTTTTATTATCATGCAACTGGTAGGGCTACGACTTGTCGCTTTAAAGAGCTTCCAAATTTCGCCTGTCTTATCCAGAATTTCTCTCTTGCTGTTAGTTTATCATTATCATTGCTATTATTATTATTATTATTATTATTATTATTATTATTATTATTATCGAATTATTATTATTATATTATCATTATTATTATTATTATATTATTATTATTATTAGTAGTATTATTGTTATTATCATTATTTTATGATTATCATTTTCACATTATTATTTACTTATTTCCGGATAGCTCCCCTTATCATTTTGCAGGATGCAATTGGTACCTGTTTGCATTGGTTATATTTTCTTCCATATTTTTGTATATGTGGCTTAAACATTAGCATTTGAAGCGCATAATCTTGAAAAGTATTTCTGTTTTAACATCTCTTCGTATTTCTTCGCATCTTGCTCTATTTCCGTTAGCATTCATTTCCTTTGATTCAGCGGCGAGTCTTCATTCCAACAGCCAGTACTCTTTTCTCTCAATATCGGGGATCAAAATCGATGCTTTGCGTCCATATACAACAGCTCTCATTGTAGCTTCAGAAATAATGTTTTTGGCTTTCTCGGTCTATGTAGGTCTCTCAGAAGAGAGAGAGAGAGAGAGAGAGAGAGAGAGAGAGAGAGAGAGAGAGAGAGAGAGAGAGAGAGAGAGAGAATAGTATTGCTATGTTTCGTGCATAGTTTTATTGTCATCTATCGTTGCTTCCTACACACAGCTCCTTGCATTTGAAACGCCACTTCGATTAAAGGCTGCTCATTTCCTTCCTCTCAAATACCACCAATATTTCAGGTTTCAAGGCAATTCAGATTAAGACCAAATTCTTGAATCGTTTTAAAATCATCAATTCAGCATCATCTATTTGGAGCCTGAGATTCTCCTTAAGTTTTCTAACAACTCCCACATTTGCATATGCAAAGGTGACTGTGGTCCTCATTCCACCTACTTCATAGGTTATTCTACTTAAATAATTAAAATGAGGAGCAATGGTGGCAGGACAATCTCTTGCCTTACACCGCCATAATTCTTTACGAATGGCAACATGGCTTTTGACCAAACAAAAGGCACCAAAGATCTCTTTTCTGCCTAAAGATGATTAATATTTGAGGAGTCCTGGGAATTTGGTATCACTGAATATTTTGGGCTTTTTTCCATGTGGAAAAAGAATTTGACAGGATGCTGAGACTTACATTCTGGTAATCTCGTAAAAAAGCTGAAAATTATACCTGATTACACAAAAAAATATACATTTTTACAGAGAACTCGTAAAAGAAATATAAATACTGTAAAATCGCATACAGGTTAAGTGTTAAGCAATAAAAACTTTTCCAGGATTAATCATTAACATATATTACGAATATTGCTTCAATTACGTTTCATATATTGACAATAAATGGATACATGGTAAAGACGAGTCACACAAGACCTGGTGGCCTATGAAAAGGTTATGCGCAGGAGGAAAATATCATACACTATCTTACATTCCTGCCCTTTATACTGTAAGATGAAGACAAGACAGTAAAAGTGAAGACATGTAACATGCGTGAGTAATTACAGCAGCTAGAATTCTCATCATGCAAACATAGGAAGAATACCATCATTTAATCAACTGTAACAGGGAAATTTTACATTTGCCTACGGCCAGGCCAGCATGTGCAATAGCTTCTCAGGGGGTGGCAGGCGCTGTGGACGGCGTCATCAGAAGGGAGAGACGACATTAATGAGAACGTCGGAACCCACCCCACCACCCAGCCCGGCCCCCTGGCCAAGGTCCAGGCTCACGATAGCGCCAGCGGAAACGACTGATGTGTCTCGGGGCGGGGTTGCAAGTATCCTGCCCTCCCTTCCAGGGGTGCTGGGTGTATCCTGCCCCTGTGGTTCCGGGTGTATCCTGACCCTGAGGTACTGGATGTATCCTGCCTGCGGTATTGCTGTTCTCGGGTGTATCCTCTCTGGGGTGCTGATTGTATGCAGTTTCTAACGTGCCGGGTGTATTCTTCCGCTGCGGTGTGGATGTATACTTTCTAGGGTTGCTGGGCGTATCCTGTATGGAGGTGCTGGACGTATCCTGTCCTGTGGCTAGGTTTATCCTGTATGGGGTGATGGGTGTATTCTCTGGGTGCTACAAGAATCGTGTCGGGATGGTGAATTTTTTCCTGTCTAGGGGTGCTGAGTATAACCTGTCTTAGGGTACTGAGTGTATCTTTCTGGGGGGGGGGTGCTGTATGTATCCTCTCTGGAAGTACTAGACATGTGCTGTCGAGGTGCTGGGTGTATCCTACTCCTGTGGTGCTGGATGCTTGGGAGATTATCGGTATGGGTGCCCGTAACCGTTCTGCCAAAATTAAAAGAAAATCTAAAGAAAGTGAAGAAAAAAGTGCACACTACCATCCTTTCACATCCTTGGATTCCTCCTTTTCCTCGTTCTCTCCACTACTGATATGTATACATGTATATATTTCAGCATCTGGTTAAAGACTTGCACTAATATTTAAAAATCTTTACCGTGCTCATTAATCTGAATCATCAGTGTGTGAGATACAGGAGTACTTGCCTTCCCTAGCTGCAGCCGAGCGAGGATCAGCACGACATATCGAATGCAAACACCTGAGACCTTTGCATGGCTGGTATGCTCCTCCCCTCCCTGGCTAGGCGACCTCCGGGCCACACAATAGCACAATACTTTCTGGCTTCGCACCAGTATGAGTTGACTTCCTGCCCTTACAAAGGTGCTAGAAGACTTTATGGCCTTCCAACAATGCAAGACGACCGCCAGGCCTCACAACAGTATAAGATAGTGCCTGTGTGAAAGGGGTTTTCTATGTTTATATGAAACAAGAATTGGGTAGATGGGTGGTCCTTTACTCATACACTATCATAACACTCTGAATAAGTCAGAAGGCACGTGTTCTTTCCCGGTTGACCGTATACATTAACTTTCTAGGCAATTCTTTAATCTGCGGTTATTAAACTTTCTCCATCCACTGTGTTTTAGAACTTTTTCGTCACTGTTGATCTATATAATGAACAACACCCAACTAGGAAAATTCTTTCAAGAAAACTGAAAGGTGTTGTTTAGCCACATGAGTTGATGATAACAGTTACAAAACAACGGTGCTCGGTAACTTAGAACGAGGCAGTTGTTAGGAAGCCGTCCTGCGTACTAAGGTATGCGGCAAAGCGGTCGGCTAGCCCTAGGGGTGACGCGAGAAAAGCCTTCAGCTCCTATAGTCGTTGTTAATACAACGTAAGGAAAGGTGCTAAAGTGATTATTAACAAAGTAAAGTAATGTAGGTCGTAACTGTATATTCAACAGCCGTATTACAAGACTGCTCAATATCTTCAATCCCGAGGAAATCTATGTTATTTATATATTTTTTACTATTTGGGTGTTTAAGCCTAACGACTGACAGGGACATCTATGCCGTCATAGTCGTGATAAATAACAACCGAAGATTCCTGAAAACCTTTCGTATGTTTTTAAGATCATTATCAGAATACACACGCTATCAAAGCATGCATATATGGCCTTGAGAATATATTCTATCAGGGAGAACTATAAAGTATCTTACACGAAGTCGCTGCCCTGGGTATGAGGCAAGTACATCCGCAACTTACTTAAAATGTGACGTTGAACTGGGAAACCTGATATGCTTGGTTTAGTACATCTGTTAAAATTTACTTTTCCTGAGGGCAGAACTCGCTGACCTTTAAATGCATCTAAGTGAAATCTTAGACTGGGAAATTGGTCAGCAACGTAATTTCATTTTCTGGAGGATTGCAAAGGCTTGGCTTGCTATTTTTCCTGGAACCTTTCAAGATATGCAAAAGAAACCTCGAAACCAGTACCCTTTGGTGCTGATTAAAGATTTGTTCCATACATACCGTCTCCTGCATTGGGCTAGAGATACGAATACAGCTGAGGGTCTCCCGCTGGTGATGTAATGTCCCTCATTGTGACCAGGTCTTTCCAAAGCGAACTCTTTCGCATTAAAAGTCGTTGGCGTAGGACTTTGTTTTTAACAATGTTGATTCAAGATTTCTGCATGCATTGAGAGAGCTTATACTGACTAATCATTTAAATGTAAATGCAATTTAGTTTTTGGTTCAGTATGTATGTACTTTTGTATTCATAGCAACACTTTGGCCACTTTAAAGGAAGAACCTAGCTCCATTTACAAATAGATGACACCAATGCAAGTGGGCTGTTCAGCTGGTTTGAAGCAGCGCCCTGATGCTCATGGTACCGTACGGTGGTCTGTAATCACGCTATTAGTTTTTAATTTCTGCCTGCTACGTTTTCATCTTAACTCAAGTGTACATTCACAGACCCTCTGTAAGCTTAGCATAATGGGACAGATGATGGTCCATTTCTGGAATTTTGTCTTGTACTAGAAAGAAACCTTGAAATTGGTCAAAGGCGGTCGAGCGGTTCATTCCACTCGAATCACCTGCTTTCAGGTTCTTCCAATTTGCTACCTCTGCTGCACCGCAAGAAGTTGCCTAGAGTATTCTTTTATGGTACAATTAACACTTATGACTTCGGGGTTACAATAAAGTGAACATAAAATCTATTACTCTGTAGGGTAGCTAACCCTCAACTTCAATTTATATTTCATACTTGTTCACCGTTTCCCACTTAGCAAGGACGCACAAGTAACAAAAACAAACGATGGTCTCAATTGCTTACATCCACTCTCTCTCTGTCATGCATAATGCACAGAAACCAGAGCACCATTTCCACTGTTAAAGCTCCACAGAACTCTCCCCGATTTATCCAAGCTGCTTTACATGAACTGGTTCACCCCACTGATTGCATATCGCTCCTTGTATCCCACATCGTTCCCTCAAAAGCACCCTCCTGCATGTTCAGGTCCTGATCATTCAAAGCATCTTTCTATTTCTCCATCTAGTCCCCAGTGTTCAACTTCTCGTTCTCTTCACTTCTGACACATACACCTTAGTCATCCCCTCCTTTCCATACGTCAACCATTTCAGTACTCTCTCTTAAACCATGCACTTCTTACTACAACTAAGCATTTATCTCTTACTGCATCATTTCTTAACAGATGAACCCCCACACCACATGTTGTCCTTAAATATTTCATTTCCAACACATCCACTCTTTTCTAAACGTTTTTTTATATATAAGGCCCATACCTCTGATCCATGCTGTCGGGACCACTATACTATCAAACACCCATTACTGCCTTTGCAGACAGTGATCTCTTATTCCACTCTCATCAAAGCACCCAAGACTTTATCCCCTTCACCCTTACTATGGCTTACCTCAGCTCCCAAGGTTCTATCCTCTGTCATGTCTATTCCCAGGTACCTAAAACACTCTAGTTCCTATATGTTTCCCCCATTCAGACTCTCACTTTTCAAACTTTCCCTCTCACAAACTTTCCTAAATTCTGAAACTAAATTTTGCAGTTTCTCAGTTAAGTCTGCCACCAAAGCTGTCATCAGCTAACAGCAAACGGCTCACCTCCCAGGCCCCGACAACCTCAACGGACTGCAGACCTGCCCCTCTGTCCAAGATCATCACATCTACTACCCTTACCAAACCATCTTTAAACAGATTTAACAGAAATGGTGACATCACACACCATTGCTACAGACCCACCTTCACCTGGGGCCACTCAGTCTCCTCTCTTCTTACTTGCATTCATGCCCTACACTCTATAGAAACTTCTTACTGCTTCTAATAGCTTCCCTCCCACCTTATACATTCATAACAACTGTCACAAAGCATTTCTATTGATCCAATCATGCACTTTCTCCAGATCAATAAATGTCACATACAAACCCTCTTTCTTTAATTCTCACACAGATTCTTCAAAGCAAACACCTGATCTACAACATCCTCTACCACTCCTAGTCTCAATACTCCTCCTTAATCAGATGCTCTATCCATGCAACCACCCTCACAGTCACCACTCTCCCATTCAACTTACCATGTATACCCAAAAACTGATACCTCTGTCATTTGAACATTCACATCTGTTCCTCTTGTCTTTGTAGAGTAGCACTAAACAAGCATTCTACCAATCCTCAAGCACTTTACCTTGAGGCATATGTTCACTGAAAATCCTGAAATTCATCTGTTACAGTCAGATGAGGTATACAAATGATGAGTGCCAAAAGATGTTAGCCTGTTGAATTATTCGGGCGAGACAGTAATGCAGTTGAAGCTACTCGATGTCATATCACAAGCAGTCACTGGAACCTAACAGACAGTTCTCATTGCTGTGAGACACCCATTAGTTGTTTTCCTACTGAAATTCGACAGCACATGTACCGTATTCATCATTTAATAAAACTCTTTCTAGAGTAGCACATGACTGCCTCAGACTGCTTATAAGATTCATTGTCTCAATGAATGTTATGGTCTGGGCAGAACCAGTACAGATCCTCCTCCAATAAAATCTTGTCACTTTCACTTCCAGTTTTCAATACTTTATTCCTTGACAGAAGAATCGGGATCCTAGTACTGTCACTAGGTACCCCTGTACAATATTACCATAAGCATCTGGCAAGTGTCATGAATACATAGAAATATAATAATGTTTGTCACATTGTCTTGCATTTCACATCAATGGCAGGCCAGACTAAAGCACAACATGGTGTGAATTTGATCATGGGTTTGGAAAAATCATACAAGCAAAGGTATACCAATCCCACCTCTGACACAAAAACTTATGACTTTTACAAAATATTGACTTTCTTTTTTAAATCACTGGTACATGTGACACTAATAATGCATCTGATAAAACTTTCATGGTAATGTTACGACTTTTCATCACTCATCTACTGAAAAATGCAATCATAGTTAGGCTATCTATCTACTCATATCCCTGATACCAGTCCTTTGTGTGCTGCCACAACAAACCCAGCATCCTCCAAGGGAGATCCTCTGATCTCATTTTGCTTTGTGCTATGCTTGGAGATTTTCTTTTTCTAATGTTATATTCAAAATCACTGTTCATGGTAGGAACTAGCCGGTAGGCAGCCAATGACCAAGGAGGTAAACCACCAGTACTACCCAGCTGGGTATTAGGAGGGTCAGTGATGGCTGTGTACTGAACCATCACTTCAGTGGGTGTCAAGTTGCACTCTGACCCAGGTAGTTGTCTTTTCTTTCTGCCTCATTCACACATGGACTACTGGCATTATCTCCACAAACATAGTCTCTCACTGTCATGCACAGCACTTGACAACACTTCGCTCACACAACTCATTCTTCATAACTAGATTTTCCTGTGGTGAGTGCTATGCGTTAGCCCTGCCTTTTGGCAAAATGGTAGGAACAATAGATAGAAGTAGTAGGTAGGAACATTTAGGTGGGAGCATTAGGTTGAAACATTAGGTAGAATTAGTAGGTAGGAACATTAGGTAGGAGCCTCTGTAACACTGCAATAGACGCCCTCTGCCAGTGGTCTTTTAATGGTGAGGCACTAATGGCTAAAAAGTGGCATTGGAGTTCACTTGTTATGGAGACTATTACGGTGGCCACCCCCTCAAAGGAGTTCAGAAGGGAACAGGCATCAGAGATACAGATAGACAGATAGATAGATAGATAGATGGTGTTCCAATATGCCTAAATATGATAGCTAACAGATGTAATCACAAAAGTCCCACAAAATTTCTTCTAAAGCATTTATATTGTGTAGCAACAGATGAGTTCCCTTCAGAGTAAGCAATATCTTCCTACCTTCATGATCATTGTATGGGTAACTGTGGTTTGAGGGATTTACTGGGCTAGAGATAAGGATGACTTCTCTACACATGACTCTGATGAGCATGGAAACTATTGGGCTCAAGTACAGATGCAAAAATTACAAACAAAGAGCATGTGTAGTGTAGTTAGTCCCTAACAGGAATCTCATTTGTAGCATGAAGCTGCACACAAATATCTGAAAGCAACAATGCAAGTGAAAGTGTCTGACTATATGAGTATCTCAGTGAGAATGAAGTGTATATGATAGTGGAAGAGCTAAGACCCTCCAACTAACTGAAGTACCATGTGTATGAGAAGCCCAAATATTAAGTGTGGAGAAATGTACATCATGGCATCTGGAGAAACACTCATAGGAATTATATGCATATTAAGCTGCAGAGGATGAATGTATAAATGAAGAAACACACACCTGGGTATTAAAATTCTCATCTCACAGAATCAATATTTATTTTACAGCACGATTAAGTCAACATCTTTCTTGTGCTTACTGCAAATCAACTGCCTATTTCATATACACAGTAAGCTAACTAGGAAGCCCTATGTTGGTACGTATTCAGATTTGTGGCACTAAGTGATTGTATTGAAAAGTTGGCACTGCAGAGAAATAATCTATATCATGTGAAGAAAACTTTTCTTGGATTCTGATACAATCCTTTTTCACCAACAAAACTGAAACATCACAACCATAAAAGTTTGTGCAATTATATATGCATATATATTTATTATTTATTTATTATACTTAATCGCTGTTTCCCGCGTTAGCGAGGTAGCGCCAGGAAACAGACGAAGAAAGAGCCATTCCCTCACATACACACATATATGCATACACACACATATATACATACATATACATGTATAGACACATTCATACTTGCTTGCCTCCATCCATTCCTGGCGCCACTCTGCTCCACAGGAAACAGCGTCATGATTTCAACCACTCTCACATTTCTCTGTAAGATTAATTAGCACCTTAATTCTGTTGATTATATTTTTAGGTTCTCATTCTGAACTTTGACATTTAATATTTGTTTAAGGATGTTTCATAAATTGACCTAAGTTCCTGTCGTAAGTCTGCATATGCCACCCTGCTCTGAATGCATAAGATGATATAAAAATTACACTGAAAGTTCTTATTGTGTTTTGCTAAAAAACTTGCTGAAAAGGAGTTTAAGGAAAAATAAAATCTGAGGCCTAAAGAGTCAATAGCATTTCCAAACAGTATGGCAGATATCTGAGACTTTATACAGCTAGCAATGCTATGCTAAACTGTTTTATTCATTATTCATACGTCATGGGTACGGAGAATGTTTTCATATTCAGAGCTGGGTGGTTTATGCAGTCTATTTAATTATATCTGTTAACACACATCTCACCTTAGGGTCTTGATACCCAACAGCAACACTGGTTTTGCTATCACATGGGACAATGATCTACTTATTTAATTAATCTAGGAAAGCAAGAAAGTTCACTCAACCGAGTTAATGATAAACAAGAAAACAGTTAGAATGTAAAAGAAGTTAAGAAAAGTGCTATTAAGAGCTGAGTAAGGTAGAGGAGACATGGGAAATTTTCAAAACTAGAGTTAATATGATAAGGTTGTAGTAATGTAAGTATTTTGACTTAAAAGAATTTGTGTTACATAATACAGTTGGGGAAACATCTAACTCATCACCCTTTTCTACTAACCCTTTCATAAACTTTATATAACAGCAGCATTACTTGTCATATTTCTACAAAGAAAAAAGTGTATACTAGATATGAAACTTACCTTTTTCTGTATACATGGCAGCATCTATATGAACACCAGAATTTATGCAAAACTAATCTAAAGCTCAACAAAACTACATAAAAAAAAAAAAAAAAATTAAGGGCACTAGAATCAACACAGCCAAAGAAAGTTTGTTACTTAGTAATAATGATGTTTCTAACAATGCATTCTCATCCTGTAAAGCCAAAACATTACATACTTGTGCTTGTATGAATTTACATAAAGAATAATACAGTTTATCAGCAAGTGATACCTCTGATGTTTGCCAGTTTTACTCTTAACTAACAATTCAAATCGAAAGTTCTGTAAAAGGTGATTAATCATTTTAAATCTTATGCCTCAGGATCCCCTCTCCCATGAAAATGTTTCCATACATACAGCTTGATTCTGGTTACTACTGAGAAACCACTCTTCTCTCCCTTACTTGCTGGAAGGCTTGAAAATGTCATCACAGAAAGTAGCCATCTTGATATCCTTGGATGACAGTCCACCACAGTCATGAGTTGACCAAGTGACTTCTACCTTGTTATATACATTAAACCATTCTGGGTGGTGGTCAAGTTTCTCGCTTGCCAGTGCAACACGGTTCATCCAGCCCCATGCCTGAAATACACACTAAGAATTTATCTTTTTTTTTTTCTTTTTAATTATTGACTGAAGCCTTACATATAAGGTGTGATCAAAAGGTTCTAAGACAGCTTTTATTCTAAGAAATGGCATACATAAAATATTTTTTGCATGCAGTCTCTTTCAAAGTAATTTCCCTCTGATGATATGTAAGTGTCCAATTATTTCTGCCACTTTTGGAAGCAATGCCGGATGTCTTCAACTGTGAACTGATCCAGTCTTGTTCCACTTTCACATTATTATGGATGGATTGAATGTCATTAAATCTTCATTTAGATTTTTTTTGTAAAAAAAAAAAAAAAAAAAAAAAAAAAAAAAAAAAAAGGACCAAGAAAGGAAATTACCAAGTGTGGTATAAAAGGAATTTTCTTTTAACTAAAAATTCTTGAATGGAGATCGAAGTGTTTGAGGGAGCACTGTCATGATGCAGAAAACCATTGACCCGTTTCAAAAAGCTGGTGTCAGTTTCTCATAACCTTATTCCTCAATTTAAACAGAACATCTTTTTAAAACTATACAAATCCCTCAAAGCAACCTCACAAAGGACAATAACCTAATAAAGTCTACCACTGTAATTTACAAGTACTTCTGCCCAATTGAAGGTTGTACATGCTAGAATATAATGCCTTCCTAAATCACTGAGGTACAGGACAAGCAAGGATGCTACAATTATTCTCTACTGCACCCCAAATGACCCCACTTTCTATCTCCACCAGACTTTCTCTGTTGCTGATACCTCAGGTAAACCCCCCAATTACTGACCCATGGAGTCTGACCCCTACCAAACACACTACCATACATGAACTCCAAGGGAACACTGTCCACGGATCAACATATTATTTACATCATCATTCTTATTTGTAACACTTCAAGATGTTATTCATTCCTGGTTTGTTCTTTATAATGCACTGTATCATTTACAATCAATCTGACTGAAGATGGGCAGTGTTCATGTGCCCAAAATGTTTCATGTATTTCAAGAACAAAGTGAAAAGAATGTATGTCATCTAATTTACTGTAAAAAACCAACAGAAAGCTAGCAAATGTTAAATATGCAGCGATCTTTAACAAACAAAATAACATAAACTTATTTTCATACTTGATCTCCATTTCTCGTTTTAGCACCAGGAACAGAGGAAGAAAGGTCACAACTGCTCACATCTATTCCCTAGCTTTCATCATGTGTAATGCACAGAAACAACAGCTCCCTTTTCACTACTAGGTCCCACAGATCTTTCTATGGTTTACCCTACATGCTTCAAATGCCCTGGTTCAGTCTACTGACAGCAAATCAACCTCTGTGCACTACATTGTTCCAATTCACTCTATCCCTTGAGCATTTTTCACCCTCCTGCAAGTTCAGGGCCCTGATAGCTCAAGACCTTTTTCATCCCATCCTTGCATCTCAGATTTGGTCTTCTCTTTCTCTTTATTCCCTACACTTCACTTATCTATTTATCTATCTATCTACATATATATATATATATATATATATATATATATATATATATATATCCCCTGGGGATAGGGGTGTAAGAATACTTCCCCCGTATT